>SNQJ01S0091774.1:37374-47787 GCA_010110895.2 Picea sitchensis | reverse complement strand
CACTGGTGTACTATGTATGTGTGTGATTGTTTATTTATTACTGCTCATTATTGGATAATAATTCTACATTGATATAACATTTGAAGAAAAAGGATTATAATTACGTTATTACTGATTCACCCCCCCTCTCAGTAATCCAACAACATTAAACTATTCTAAGTCTACAACATGTTATATATATTTTAACACATCTACATTTACTAATGCATGTCTATATCCACTAATAATGCATCCATAACATTCTCATGAGTGCATACACATTCCAGCTTCATGTGTTATGTATAGCTATCCAACACACCATGTCATATTTGTTTCTACAACAATTGAAACAACCTCTTTTTTCGTGTACAAATCCCTTTGTTTTTCCCGGTTGTCCTCAATTCTCCCTGAATTCCTGTATCCTTTTGTACTCTTACTAAAATCATTGAGCATGATTTATTTCTTCCTTAACCACTTTTCTATCCAAACCACTCTTTGCCATTATTGCATTTTCATCCATATACTATGTTGATTTTATTGACTTTGTAACTTTGACATCTATTTACTTTTCTGGACCAAATTGATTCATCCTTTCCTTGACAGAAAAATTCATCACTTGTGGTCCCTTACACCATTTTCTTCTTCTTTATTAACCTATTTGGTCTCAAACTTGACTTTCATAGTCAATTTCCATCGTACCACAATGCTACACAAATATCTTCTTTTTTATCTTCATATAGATTAATTGGAATTAGTTACCATTGTCTTTACCTGCCATCATAAACTCCAATGGTACTTCCATCCTCCTAGAATATCAACAATGGCTCATTTCCACTTGAGATTGGTTGTCTTCAGGTACCATCTCTTTTTCATACGATAGAAATGTTGATGTTTGGACAAGTAAACATAGAACCATTTTCTTCTTCATGGGTCCCTTATTGATTTTCCTTTAGAAAATCACTTCCATTCTTGGATCCTTTGACTTTTCATCCCAATCTACTTTGGGAATGTACTCAACACCTTTAGGTTGCACGCAATGTTCTCTATATGCATCTTCAATATCATTTTTCTTACTATCACAAGTCTTTGAGTACTATAATATACCCTAACTAGCTTGGCTCCACTTCATGGTACTTTATTATTCTATCTCCAGCTATTTATGAAATTTATTCGATTCTAGAATGTACTTAGATTTATGTAATTCCTTCCCTGGAAGTATGGTTGCATACTTATAGAACCAAAATGCACATAATGTGTCAATTTATGCATCTTCTATCACTCTTTAGCATGCATGGACCTTCATTAATTCACCCCTAAAGTTGTGACATTCATACCATGCTTCTATTGCACACTTCTGATAGTAATAATGGAGGTACTACTCCAAAATTGTATGACTGGTCCTTGGAGTTGTTGCACCTTATCTCCATGTTTACACTAGTCTCTCTTTATTTAACATCCCCATTTGATATGCATAGTTTTCATATAGAATTTTTATTTTAGATTAGAGTTCCCTTGGGAATCTTCCATATTTTTCATTAAGTCTAAATGTCCTCATTTGGCAGCTTCTTAAAGAAAACAGATGCTTGAAAATGTGCACCTTCATTTGTCTTCATATTTGTATATTTCATTACTTGTGTTCTATTCTATCATTAAAATTAAGCTCTGTAAATATGCATACAACACAATTTGTTAGAAAAAAATAAAAATTCTAAAATTATATATAAGGCATGCATATTTTTGCCTCTTTAAGTACACCAAAAATATTCATTGTGATTGTCTGTGAATTTTACTGCTTAACTCACAATTATGGTTGCATTTCTGGATTCTTTTATCCAATATCTTTCCAATGACTACTTTCCTTCTCAATTATGAGCACTGAGCAAAAGTTATAGGCAATTGAATATTGTTAGTTCACCCTTTTTGTGCACCTTCTCCCAAGCGAAAAATAATATCAAACACCAACTTTGGCCACCTACAGAGGTAAATATGTTAGGAACCGAGGAAACTTTTGTCTGAGACATAGGTAATGATAATGACAGGGATTTCACAAAAATTCTCAGATTGTTCATGTAATGCTTCAGTAAAAATCTGTAGCAATTTGGAAATGACAACTTTGTCCTTTTTCACTCCTTTTTCCAGAAATAATTTTTAGCCAAACTGGCTATTTCCCAAACTGTGCACTTCTGGAAAAACTTTACTAAACAAAATTTGTTTGGCTTGATGAGTAGATAAAAATTCAAGTAAATAAAATTTTCTAGTTTTCCATCCGGGAACCGTTTTCCTCCTCTGAAAAACCCAAAAGTAGCCTGAAATAATGTTTTTGTCCCTATTTTAGCATCCCCATTCCAAACCCCTTAGAATGTAACCAATTTATTCACACAGTATTTTCATGTATTCTTTTCTGACACTCTGTACCAATTTCAATAGCAATTGTGCTCATGCCACTAAGCTTGACCCTGATCTTCAAAAACATCTAATTTACATTTGTTGGAAAATCAGAGCATAACTGGACAATGGCCCTCTATGGAACTTCTATATCCCTCCTTACTATAGACGAAGCCCAGAAGTTTCATCTCAATCGGACTTAATCTGCTTCAATTATTGCCAAAATATGTTTTTGGCTCCAGAGTTGTTTTTTTTTTAGACTATAGGACAATTTTTCCTATGTGGTATCCTTCTTCTCTTCTTCATTTTTAAAGCAAGTGCACACATCAATTATGTATTATACACCCACATTGATCACGTGCAAGTACTACACGCAGAATGCCAAAATTTAGCGAACACACTATGCACCCATATTTAGTGCACGCAACTTTTACACTGTGCACCAATACTCCATGTGCATCATAAGTTTAGCACCATGCAACACCAATGTTCAGTGCACACATATCAAACACAATATAGTTTCTACAATTCCAAACACAACCCCTATTGTTGCAACTACAAGACAATTTTTTCCAACACATCAGTCAATGTTATAGTCATCGTTCAAAGATACCTCCTTGCTATAGCAGGAAAACCCCTCTACGGACTACACCATGGTTCTAAAGTGTAGGTAGAGCTAACCGTCTAAAGTATCCTACTTTTAATCACTATCCCAACATTACCCCATAATCATACATAAGAGACAAGAAAGAAGGATCCGGTAGGCC
Organism: Picea sitchensis; assembly: GCA_010110895.2. NCBI lineage: Eukaryota > Viridiplantae > Streptophyta > Pinopsida > Pinales > Pinaceae > Picea > Picea sitchensis. Next base: position 44,656 of record SNQJ01S0091774.1, on the reverse strand, counting down.
TACTTTAAACTCCATGTCCAGTGTTGATCCCTTTCTGCTTGGTTGTTTCCCGACTGCAAATCTCCTCCCAAGGCTGACCTGCATTCATCAAAAGACAAACAAGAAACTACAAGAATGCATTCTGTATATGGATTAGTGGGTTAGACATCATAAATAATAAATGTAAACAAATCATAAAGATTTAAGACATCATTTGGCGGGACGAAAAAAGTACTTATTTATATTAATCTCACAAAACGTCACTTACAATATGAGACCGACACTGCTCCTCGAACTTGGTCCTAGGCTCCTCTTCACCATGCACCAACTTATTCCTCGTGTTCTTCTCCTCTTCAGTTCTCTCGAGGGAAATGGAAAGGATTTTCAAAGGAGGAAGATGGCATTTTGGCTCAACTCACAATGTAGTTGCAAAATATTGGGGCAACGGGGGAATATTGAAATGGGCAGAGTTTGTATGCTCTCGTGCTTCCCCTTTGACATGGGACCCCAACCCCTTCTTTTATAGGCTATAAGAGATAGTAATGGTTGGGGTAACTGGCTATGGGCGGTCAAATGGTTAAGTAACGGCCCAAAAACTAGTATCCTATGCAATTTTGTTTTTTCGTGATATTTTGTGAGTGTACGCGGGTTGTAGTGGGTCAGCAGGCATGTGTACACGAGCAATAGTGGTGCAGGGCATGTACACCTTCAAAACAATGATTTTTAGAAGAGCTTGTTCAGTGATGGCTTGGAAAAGATAGCAAGTTAGATGGCCTAATGCCAGGTATGCATGTCTGGTGCAATTTAGGGTTATAACAGATGCCCCCTAATGTGTGAGGTCAGAAGAGAATCTGATGGCTGAAATACATTACAAAGCTTCACCAATGTATGGAGAAAGTGAGCCTAGGGACCAAAGTTTGGGAGGTGTCATTTGAAAAATAACAATTTGTCTCACCGAGGCAGGCATACCCATGCTCGGGATGAAATAAAATCATGGTTGCCAATCAAATACACTAAAGATCCATGTCATATAACTATATAAAGTGCAGCCGCGAGCAGTACACAATGGATCTACATCTCAAAATCAAAATATATACATATATGGTATCCATCTTCAAGAAGCCAATGACGCCTGATGTCTGGAGATGAGGTCTTCAGAGCTCGAGCAACAACTTCAAAATATTCAAAACTCGGGTAGGAGTGTAATATCAATGTATAACTTCACTTCCCAAAGGTCTTCGACGGCTCGTCAAGAATAGACAAGAGGATCTTGGTGATCAATGCAGAGAACTTCATTGATTTTGAACAAGGACTTTATTGGTCTTTCGGGGTGGCCGGGCATGAGGACAAGAGACAAACTTCAAAAGGGCCGACTCAAGTTTAGTAAGACTTCCCTTGGATGAAAGCACGACAAAAGATGAGACTCAGGCAGCATGGAATGGACATAAGTTCACGATGCAGGAGGTAATGCGAACTCTCCATATGTTTGGAAGGGTAACCAAATAGAGGAGGACACAACTCTATGTAGCGAGAACATCTTCCTAAGGTCATATTGAATCCTAGGGCTTGACGAACATATAGAAGGATGTGCTTTGTCCAAGGGTGACTCATTGTGTCGTCAACAAAAAGAAAATACTTTTCCCTTCCTCTTTTTGGGGTATATTTGATTTTTTTTGTCTTTTTCAATCATTTTGGGAAGCTTGAAAAAGAATAAAGAATGCTACGTTACAAAAGAGGATCGAGTGTCGTAGACATACTAGTTCCAAGTGCAAGGAACACATTGATTCTCAGAGCAAGGGAACATATGTAGGAAAAGGACATTCGGGAAAAATCCTCCATGGGTCAAGGTGTCAAGATGCAGAGGAAAAGTTCTACAAGGCTTGCGTATAAGGCATGCTTTAGATGGTTCATTTGAGAGCAACATGGAGCCATCATTAGGCCAAAGACGCGGGAATGAAAATGTGATTAATAAGACACAATGATAACTTACTTCGATGTAATTTTAATGATTCTAGAGAAGGTAAGCTTGGTGGTTTTTCATTTTTAGAGAGTCTGAAAAAACATAAAAGGAGACTCCACTGGGGTACCTTTTTTAAAGGTATCTAGTCGGTTTGAAAAAGGGGTAAACTAGCACCGAACATATGTCTATTCAAAACCATTTTAACAAGTGTGACAAAGACAAGATCACTCGACAATCTTTTCATATTTAAGTAGTCTGAAGAGAGATTAACTATGGACTCCATAAAGGATGTTCTTCTGGACCAATTTAACGAGTGTGAAGAAAAAGGTCACTCGGCCATCTTTTCAATTTTAGGGAGTCTAAAAAGAGATTAACTATGGACTCCGTGGGGGTTCCCTTTTAATAAATTTAGTCCCTCAGGCCCGAAAAAGGGTTAAATTTATACCTGAGGATACTCTTCTAGAGAACCAAGTCTCATAGAGTACACCTTTGTTTGTACTTTTGACCATCTGAACCGAAAAAGGGGTAAACTACCACCAGACAGATGTGCCTTCAAATTTCATTTTAGCAAGCATGAAGGGCAACAAGATCGCTCAACAATCTTTTCATGTTTAGAGGGTCTAAAAAGGGCTTAAAAGAAGACCCATTGTGTTTTGGGAGTCATGAGGGTGAGGTCAAGAGTGATAATGAATCATGCAAATGAGGCTCAAACTCGTAATCAAGAAAAACTACTAAGGACTCCTGAGCCTATAGTCATTAGTGACGGCATGGACACCAAAATGCAACCAGGATCTACCTAGGGCATCCATGTGAAGGTAGGATCTACCACTAAATTATGACACGTCTAGAATAGGAGTGAGGGTTTCGTGTCGCAATTCAGTGGGATCGATCCTATGGCAAAGCGAAAAAGACAACGAGGTGCAACAAGTGGAGGTGGAATCCTATCTTATATGCACAAAGTTGGAAAATGATTTTTTACCAAAAGACCTTTAAAACTGACCCAACTCTCTAAAAACTTCCTAAATACCCAAAGTAACACTTATCGTAACATCCCCTAAGAAACTCAAGAACCATAGTAAACGATTTTCAAGCTAGAAAAAATGACAAAAAGGGTCCAAAAAATGACAAAAAGGGGCCAAAAAGTCTATAAATAGAAAGTTGGTAGCTCATTATCACCATTGTAAATTGGGAATTGACCAAAATTCAAAAAAACACCCCTTTTCCAAAAAATTTGATTCTGGGAGCTTCAGTGGACAAAACGAACTTCCGTTTGGACCAAGTAAGTACACACTAACCTCTCTTGCATTTCCTTCTTCCTTTTTTGCATTAAATTTNGGGGGCGCTGACCTTTAAAGAGGTCAGCCCTGTGTGTACGCGAGCTATCCAAACATACCTTGCATGTACACGTGGGCAGAAGATAATTTTCCCTCATGCACATGGGACTATCCCCAAGACAACCCGCATACACCCTCAAACAAGTGAAAAAATAAAAAATAAAATAGCATTAACTCTCCATCCACTTGTCAATTTGCAGGATGTATGTTCATTGGAGAGAAAGGGAACATGAGGAAATTTATTTTTTGGTCTCTAAGGACCCTGTTGCTATTGTTTTTTGGTCACAATGTTGGTTGTTAAAGTTCTTCCAGTGTCCGTTTATGAGGGCACAACCCAGGTTGCTAAATGCATTGGTAGATTACTGGCATCCTAACGCAGAGGCATTCATGCTCGAGGGGCAGTCATTGACTCCAATGACTGAAGATATTTACTTCCTGACTGGTCTCTCGAGGAGAGGGGACCCAGTCAACTTGCATACTTTTCCCCCCAGGCCTAACAACATCGAGGATTTGATTGGACTCCATTGCGATGCTGGTACTGATAAAGTAGGTTCTCAGGTGCCTATTCATAATATCAGCAACCTATCGCTAAAAGTGATAGATCTACTCATTGGTAAGATCACTGGATCTGTGGCTTTGCATCAAGATTCCTGGGCACACATGCAATGTGCAGTACAGTGCTTAAATGCATGGATTTTCGACTAGAGTACCACCATGTTGGATTGCATGAAGAGATAGCTAACAGAGTGTCGGATATGGGAGCACCATAACTTTGGGTTTGGAACAATTTTGTGCTCCTTTTTATTTGAGAGGGTACCCAGTCTCAGTCTTCGAGAGACTATATGAGGGCATGATTTCTCTCTCCCAACGCTATGCAGATGGGCAGCATTGTTTCTGCAACAGGGGGGAGGGAGGACCATCGAGGCCTTTGATGACAAGTTTTTTGACTGGTGGTCATGGAAGATTCTGGCAATAGAGGACTACCCCTATGTTGGGATCAATGTTTCTAGAGATCCTAACATGCCTGTACCTCCCAAAGCGAAGCGAGGAGAGATGGGTAAGTTTTCTTTTCAAAGTTATTTAATTTTTATGTGTTTATATATATATCATTTTTTTTTGTATACCAGAGTATCTGACACTTACATATCTATTATGTATAGATGTGGGACCAGTGCATCCAGCAGACTTCTCAAGGACTAGGCAGCATCCTCGGCCAAAGGCAGGACCAGCTGGAGCCATCGAACTAGCAACAACAACAGGGGGGCCTCCAGTCGGAGAGGTTCAAAGAGTATTGAGATGGCTAGAGAGGAACCTTACCACGCTCACTCATACAGTCCCTATGGTGGAGATCGAGGATCTCCCACCATCGATGCAACCTCATGTAGTTGGGGTGCCACGGACCTGGGTCCAACTCTTCCGGCGTTTGGCAAATGTGGTTTTTCACTACAGCAGGCCCAATAAGCCCCGCCCTTAGTTAGGCTAGACTACTTACATGCCGAGAGCACTTTTTGTATATTTTTTAGGGAATAAGCCCCATGACTATTACTAGACATATTTTTGAGGCACTTAGGTCCACCCATGTACTCCGATATTTTATATATATATATATATATATATATATGGATATTTTACATTTTTTTACATCTTATGGATTACATCTATTTTACAAATGTATTTACATGTGTGTGTGTGTGATTTTTCTTACATGTGTGCAATATGCCAATCTAATACATGATTATCTAGAGTATCTGTGATTTGATTCAGTCTCCTAAGAACATGGATATACGTAATGTAATCAAAGATTCATTCTAAGACACATACCCTAAGGAACCGTTGGTGTAGTGTAGGATCGTAAATGTGGTAAACCCCATTTAACTAAGACACAACTAGCTAAGCGTCTAAGTAGATGCGGAGGTGAGAGATACCATGTGAAAAAGTGTCATGAAGCAACTCTAAGATTGCGTTGTATTCGACGACATTGTTTGTGGCATCACCTAAACAGATACCTCTTGAAGATAGCAACTATCCCTAAGGTGTGAAAATCACTTAAGCTGTGGAAGCAAGCCTCTGAGTGTGCCGGCTAGCACCATCTGCAAACCCAACAAACACCTCTGATTCACTTGACATCTACCACAGTGAAAAATATGATATCAAAAATGACACGTGCATAAAACCAAAAAGACAAAAACTAAAAAGAAAATGTATAAGACTATACATATGTTACAATAAGTCACCCAAGGCAACCCACCTATGAGTAATACTTCTTGAGGTAGAGCCCATTTCTAGGCTCCGCCAAAGTATTTCCCTCAAAGTCCACCAGACGATAAGTGCCCTTCTTTAGAACCTCCTTCACGTTGAAAGGTCTGAACCACATGGGTTTGAAATTGCCTACCCCCAGGGGGTCCTTATCTTGTTCATAGACTAGGACAAAGTCGCCTTCAGAGAAAAGATGAGGACGGACAAACCGATCATACTGACACTTGACTTGTTGTTTGTGAGCCTCGTTAGCCAAGGTTGCATCCCGACGCTGCTCATCAAGCTACTCAAGATATAATAAACACTCTTCAAGCAGTGAAGTGTCTGGCAATAACTGTACTGCCAACTTTAGAGAGGGGATCTGGCACTCTATAGGCAAGACTGCTTCCAGCTCGTAAACGAGTTGAAAAGGTGAGAAATCGGTTGTAGTATTAACAGACGTTCGGTAGGCCCATAGTGCCAAGTACAACATCAAATGCCAATTTGACCTGGCCGAATTGATCATTCGTTGTAAAATAGTCTTAAGGGATTTATTCACAGCTTCCACTTGACCATTCGCTTGTGGGTAGTAGGGTGACGAATTTTCTTGCCTCAAACCAATATTTGATGTTAACTCAGACATTATTTTTTTCTAAAAGTGACTTCCATGGTCAATGACAATCTCTCTTGGGATGATGAACCTTGCTATTATCCAGTTAAACAAAAAGAGAGTTGTTGTCTCACCATCATCTTTAAATGTTGGCATAGCTTCGACCCACTTTGTGAAGTAGTCTACTACTATGATGATATAACAGTGCCCCCTTGCGAAAGGAGGGTTGCATGTAGTGTAATCAATCCCCCACTTGGTGAAGGGACCAACTATGATGACGGGATACATGGGAGTGGGGTGTGCCCTCATCTTTTGAGAGAAGATCTGACACAAGTGGCACTTCTTGACCGATTCAACACAATATTTGATGAATGTCAGCCAAAAGTAACCGACTCGTAGAATATTTTGGGTTGATTCCAACCTAGACAAATGACCACCACATGCTCCAATGTGGCAATCGTTAAGCATGATTTATGCTTCTTCATGGGTGAGACACCGGCGAAGGATGTAATCTACACCTCAACGATACAGAGTGTCCTCGAGTATGAGATAGTTTTTGGCCTGATGGCGTATACAACGATGCTCATCACGAGAAGCATAGGTGGGGCACTTCAAAGTCTGGAGATAGACTAGTATATCTCTGTACCAGGGGTCCGAAGACGCGATCAAAAACATGTCTCCTTTGATAGGTGACTCCTCGGGTATAACATCTCCTGATTCGATCAGAAGTTCCGAGATGAGTTCCACAAAGACTAACGAATTTTTGGATTTCGCCGAGACAAAATCCAAGTCAAATTCTTGGAGGATAGCTATCCATCTACTGATCTTTCCACCAATCACACATCATGTCAATATGTATTGAAACGGATTCACAACTTGTTGACGGGTGAAATTGATCGTCCTTCAACTGTGAGAGTGGAACCGGTCCGGGGTTGTCTAAATAACCCAAGCCGTTTGGAATGGACCACCCTGACGAGTTTAACGGCTCCGTTGGCCTCTCTAAGGTCTTCTATGAAAACCGAAGAGAAATGATCTGAGCTAAGAAATCTAACTAAAGGTGTATAAAACAAACTAAACTACAACTAAGTACAAGAAACTAATTAAAATGGAGGAAACTAGAAACTAATAAAACAAAGAAAAAGAGCTAATACACTAAATACTAAT
>SNQJ01S0091774.1:19166-36580 GCA_010110895.2 Picea sitchensis | reverse complement strand
CTGTAACAGAATTCTATATCCTTGTTCTCCCACAACTGAGGATGATGATTATTACAAAAATCATAAGTTTATATAGGTTTCTCACAAGGTAAAACATCCTTGTGAATAATAGCAAATTGTTTTACATAATCTGGGGAAAAATCTCAAAATCACCTAAACTAAGGAAATAAAATGCAAGTAGAATCTGTAAAGCATCCCCTAACTGCTCATGATATCTATTGCCAATTCGAATTTGCCTGCAATAGAACACAAAGGTCAAATTAGAAGGATATTTTATTAAGAAAACAATAAAAAAATGACTTTACAGACTTAGCTACAGAATCATCTGATTCTGTAGCTAGTCAAAAATAGCAAACAAAATCAGATCTCAATCAAATCGAATCATCCTTTAATAATCCCCAAAAATGAATTACTAAAAATTCAAGTGAAATTATCCTTTAAATCAAATCATATCAAAATACATGCAATCGAAACAGAGTAAAGAGTGCCCTGTTTTTAGTTACAGAATCAGGACAAATAACAATCATTCTGTTTTGAATCCAAATGCAATTACAAACAAATCGTATGTTGTAATCGAAAAATAGATATGATAATAATTGATCCTTATCACAATCGATTGGTTACAGCTTGTGTGAAATTTTATCCAATTATCAAAATGAACAGGCTGTAGCAATTACAATCAAAACGGAACATATCCATCAAAATTTGTTATAGAATACGGTTGCTGAGTATTGCATGGTGAACAGACATGACCAAAAATAATAATCATAACCATCGTTGACTCATTATAGTCATAGCAATAAACTGATATCGTTCAAATAAATGCAAAGATAGGCAAATCGTTTAGGATGGAATCAGACTGAAGGAATAACAATCAAACGCATTTCGTTGCAGCTCACCACACAGTCAACCGACAGGGTCTTGACAAAGTCAACGGAATCCATAATATAAAACGGGCGAATAACCGAAATGAATAATGCTGAGTTTAATTATAGACACAAATCATAAGACTGGGATACGATCAATTCATTCCTCAAATCGAATTCAAACGATATATTTGTTACAATCGAATGCAGTTCAAATCGTAACAGCCACTATTCATATCCATTCGAAATTTGATTATGTAACAAAATGATATTCGAATTGGTCCGAACATAGAATATGCAATCGCAACAGCTAACCAATTTTGCCCTTCATATCGCACAGGATATCACCAAATCAAACAAAAATATTGACTGTGTTCCAAAAATAGAAATGATATCAACAATCCTTAATAACAGAGTATTCAATCAAATCATGATCAATCAAATTAAATCTAATCAAAACCAATCCAAAAAATTAATAATCAAAACTTATATACAACAAATGCATGACAGAGCAGGTCAACAAAGTTCATGAACGTGCCATATAAATAGGTGAAAGTTATACCAACGAAGTTGTTGAGGCTATGCCAATTTGGAATTGACGATTGTCGTGGCTGACTCGACATTCTTGAACAGAATTGAACCAGTAGTTCGTTGCTTTTTGTCCGAGGGTAGCATCTTTGCATTATGACCAGTGAGCTTTTCCACTTGGTTTTCCAAATCATGGATCCTAGATTGTAACATTGGCACATCCGAGTAGTATCTCTCCAACCATAACCCACACTAATCGCAAGGTGGAACAGCAGGTTGAGCAGAAGGGGGGTTCGATGATTCACTGAGGGTTTTACAAGGTAATTGAATGCCAGGGAACTTAGGATCATCCCGCAGATAAGGTGGTAAATTCTTGACAAAGTCATAAGCAGGCTTGTCACCCAAACCTTCCGAGTAAGGATACTCGTCAGCGAGAAAATGTTCGATCTCTGAATCAGAGTCTTCGCTGACCACGATAGGCTCAGAGTTGGCAAGGGTTTTAGGTTTATTCCTCGCCATGCGAGAGATTAACCTAGCATTTTTCTTGCCTTTAGTATTAGCATTAGCTTCAGCTTTAGGTTTTTTGGTTGCGGGTTTAGCAATTTCAACTTGTTTGGTCACAGACATGGGCAAGTTCGTAGGTGGGTCGGGTAGAGGTTTGGGTAGCAAAACATGGTAAGGTATAGGGGTAGGCTGGCTTTCTGTCACCATAGGCTTATCAACCTGTGGTGGATTGGATTCTTCAAATCCATTACGACTGAGAAAATCACCCCAACTGTCACGACGTAACCCCAACTCGTAAACGATAATCATTTTAATTAATTAACCCCAAATGGAAGAGACTGGTATCGGCCTGGCTACGTTTGTATCTCTTCGCCATCTTAAATAGACTTCTATGAAGGTAGTGAGGTACATTGAGTTCGAAACCCATAAAAACCATCAATAGACGAGGGTGAAACAAGAAAACGAACCCGTACCTGCCCTCGCAAGTGACAAATTGCTTGATTATCATGAGGAGGTCGTGCCAGCGCTGTTTTAACATTTTTGCAGGCCATCCTTTGTCACAGGGTTTCACCATTCGAGACTGGAAGAGCAATGTTCACGGGACATCTTACAATTTATATTTTTTAGCCCACTTCTGTCCTGTAGCAGGAAGACTGGTTGCTGAGCTGAGAAAATGCTCATTAATCTCCAGTTGCACATCCCCAATTTTGGCTCGGCAGCCATCGAATGATAATGCAAATTGTCGAGCCACGATAGGGTTATAACCATTGAACTTCTTTATAAACGAGAGCCACCCAAACTTTTCCAGGTCGCTATAAGCGCCATCAAACATGAGCAATGCTTGGCACCCGTTGGGCTCGGCCCTTACAATAGGAGCCATGGATTCTGTTCATGGTAGGGTTTGTTTTGAACAATACCATACGCAGGAGTAAAAACGATAGGGCTTAACAGCTGCAAGCGCTCAAAGGGGAATGAATCAATGTAATGTGTGCGAAGGTGGTGGGATTATCACCACCATGCAGTGTATTAATGGCTAGGTATAGTGCTTTCCCATCAGTAATCAACACATTAATCGGCCAACCCAACTCGGTGTACAACCAAATCAACGTGCCATCCATCAAATGTAGAACAAATACCATATGTTAAATTCATGCGCCGAGTGTATAGTTCAATCCAACATGACATCCAAAGGTTTTACCAATGCGACAAGTGTAAAACACTGCCACTCAAATATGAAACCAAATTGATATATGTCCCATGCATTTTTTAGCATAATCAAAGTGTAAAAACATTTCAACCAACGACCTTATGAAAACGATAAGTTAAGATCTCAAAACAATAAGAATCGTATTATATATAAAACCAAAATCAACCATGACCCTTATGAAATCAAACATAACTCATAAATTAACATTTTCATTACTTTACCAAAGAAATCAAGTTGCACAATCAAAGTGAATGGATATAGTTTGAAAGTGATTCGTAGTCATACAATAAACCAATGGTAAAGTGTCTTTCAGAAACTCAATAAAAGATTACGACAGTCCAAACAACAATGGAGGAGTTTTCACACTTTTAGTTGTGAAAACTGGATCGAAATCAGGTTGCAATTGTCGCAAGAAATGAAACAAATGTCTAGTTGAAAAATGCGATGACGATTTGTCGTTTAGAAGACAATAGGTGTAGGCAGCTTTTTTAGAGCAATAAAAAAAAATGAATTGGCTGCCAACACAACTACAATGATGGTGGTATTGCGAAACAAGATGTAATGACGGAACCGTTGGACAACATGAACTGATGCCAACACGAGTTTTTCACTGTGGGAATAATTGAGTTCTGGTCCAACTGGGCCTCGGCTCAGGTAATAAATCACATATTCTGAGAGAAAATCATCCTCCTGAACCAAGACCATATTGATGGTTGACTCCACAGTGGCCAATTACAATAAGAAATATTTCTTATAATTGGGTGGTCGTGGCAGAGTGGTAGAAGTGAGGGCACATTTCAACACTTCGAAAGAGCGCTAAGCGGCTTCATCCCAATGAAAAGGAGAATCCTTCTTCAATAAATGCATAAAACCCTTTGTGATGTCGGCATAGTTCGCGATGAAACGTCGTAAAAAGTTCACTTTCCCCTATAGACTCTGAAGATGAGGGACTATGCATGGGGGAGGCAACTGAACTATCACCTCAACCTTTAGAGGATCAACCATGGTCCCTATTGTTGAAACTATGAAACCTAACAAACAACCTGATGTTACGTAAAAGTTGCATTTGTTTGGATTCAAGCGGATCTGGTAGTAGTGACATCGCTCAAATATAAGTCGGAGGTGTGTGGGGTGATCATCTCTCTTGTGATATCATGATGCTAGATCATCAAGATAAGCCTCGACTATGTGTTTGAGATCGTGGAAAGAAAAAGACATGGACCACTAAAACGTAGCTCCAACATTTTTCAGACCAAAAGGCATCTTCCAATAAGAAAATGTACCCCATGGACAGATGAAAGTGGTTTTGTGTTGGTCTTTAGGATTGATCTGTATCTGATTGTATCGCGAAAAACTATCCATGAAAGAAAAGGCTTCGCAACCTGCGCATTCATCGACTATCTGGTCAATAAATGGTGTGGGGAAATTATCCTTTGGACAGGCCTTGTTCAAATCATAGAAGTTCGTACATACATGAATTGTACCCTATTTTTCATTGACTGGAATGGGATTTGACACCCATTGAGTCAATTGGATGGGGTAGATGAAACCAGCTTGGAGTAGTTTCTCTACTTCAGCCTTAATAGCTATTGTTTTGCTAGGATTGACTGGACAAAGATTTTGTTGGACCGACTTAGCATCAGGATATGTCATGATTTCATGTTCGACGATTCTTGGATCTATACCTAGCATTTCCTCGTAAGACTAGGCAAACACGTCACAGAATTCTTTAAATAAATCTGTGTAGATTTGAATCTCCTCTGGGGAGAAGTACGCTCCGACGAAGATATTCTCCATGACGCCAGGGATTCTGGAGATATCGATAGTATAGTTTGAGCAATGGTTTCCATATTTCCTTAAGCATAAACATCATGCATATCCAAAGGATTGATAGGACAAGCCTTATCTCCAATCATAGTCAGAGTGAATTCACCTGCTTCAATTATTCTTAACTCTAGGAAGAAGTAAGATCTATGATGAAGATCATCCCGGGATTTGTCTGGACTAGTCATTGCCTCAATAATTGCCTTGTCTGAGGGAAAGACTAAGTCTAAAGAATCAATATCGGTGAGGGAACCTTGAACCCAAGTAGGCTCGAGAACCGGATCTAACTCCTATGCGGGAGTCGGATCAGGGTCGGTGAAAGCTTGCTGAACTATAGAGTATGAAAATTCTATCACGGACAAAGGCATGGACATGCCATGGTGCCCTGTCCCTTCCATCATGGATGATGGGGAAGGAAGATTCCACAGATTGTTAAAGTAAGTCGTGTGAAATGACGAGATTTGAAATATTTTGGCCCTAGGCTGGTCAGAGATAGCCGACAATAAATGGACATTGTCGGTCGGAAGCGGGTAATCAAAGGTACCCATCAAAGGTGGGCACAAACCAACCCCTAGGTTGACGATGTTGGGCTGAGGTTTATCAATCATCGGGACCATGGATACCCCTGATTAGGGGTCAGGATGGGAGAAGGATAACTGATCAATGGACACGATCCTACCCTTGTGTGGAAACAACATGACCCGGAAAAATGTCGAGACCACTTCTTGCATAGCATAGGTCCAACTCCTTCCTAATAAGAGATTGTAGTCGAGAGACGCATCGACCACTTCAACCTCGATGCATACGATCTTCCCCCCAACTGCACAGGGAAAGAGGGGATGATTCCATGTGGTCGGAATGAACGACCGTCGAAAGTGGTAAGAAGAGTAGGTGACGGAGACAAAACAGGTTGGCCAATGGCCTTCCAACATGCCAAATGCATCACACATGTCGAGGCACCCTAATCGACCACCATGCAGAAAATGTTCTGAGTAAAAGTTTTTGTGGTGTAAGATACTACTATCTGAAACGCTACGTGGTAAGGAAGATGAGGTTTTAAGTCAGTCATATCAAGCATGATCGTTCCTGGATTACAAGTCTCATCAGATCCTAAGGCAGCTAACATAGCCTTTCTTTGGGAAGGGAAACTCTAGAGGACTTCCAAAGCAGACATTACACAATGGATTTGTGACAAATCCTCCACCACAGAGTCGTTCTGGGTAGCCCTTACATTTGGGTTGTGGGAAGATTTCTTGAACGCTCATTTTGGGATGTGTGTCATTGTTTCACCCAACGTCTTCTCAATCTGGAGAGGAAGAGATGGGTTTTTGGCTTCTTTACCCTTCTCAGAGGTGTTTGTCATTTCATAGTCACGTGTCCTAGTTGTTAAGTCGAGGCTACCTTTCATCATGTACACATTCGTGGATGAAGGATTACTTGCAAACAGATGGGGTCCATGACTGCCCCCTTCCATGCTTGAAGAGTCTTTAGTCAAATTTTTCCAATGTGGAAATGGATTCGTTAACACGGCAGGTTGTTGTTGTGCCAATAACTTTTGGGCCTCCTGTCGAGGGCACTGGTGAGTCGGGTGGTCTTCCATACAAAGGTTACATGAATAATTCGATTTCTTCTTTTGAGTGTTTCCTCCGCCAGCATTATTGGTAGGTTTCTTATCCCGCTTACCCTTCTTTCATTATTTCTTATTTCCGTTAGGCTGTTGGGTGGCCTTCAGGTTTGTCGATTGCACACTGTGTACATCCGACTTTTGGGTAGGGGGAACAGTTGAACTAGTGGTTTGGCTAGCTGTTGTCTATTGTATCAACAATTGCTACAATTGATTTGACAGCTGATCAGCGAGATTCATTTGCGCTGAACCAACAATACCATCGGCATGTGGTCAAGACTTATGTCTGGTCTTGTCAAGTATTGACCGTGGTGCATCTAGAAAAACTTCATAAAGTAAAAAAAACTGAGAGTAAATCATCTCTAGTTGTTGATATCTCATTATCACATCTTCCTCTGAAAACACCCCTGACGTTGCAATGTATTTAGACAACTAGGGTGCCAAAGACTTAAGGAACCACTCAAGCATGAATGTTGGTGGGACTGGCACTTTTATCAAACTCTTCCAGTGTCTCCATTCTCGGATGTGATCGGAGATATGGTTCGCTTTTGTTTGCTCAAAGTTGGCCAGCAATTTGGTGCCAGCGTCGTATCTCACAGGTAATTGGAAATGGTTTAAGAAATCCATTGCCAATTTGTCGAAGGAAGAGTATCTTGAGTGGTCAAGATCGATGTACCATTTTGTAGCACTCTCGATGAGAGTGCGTTGAAACAAATGCAACTGGATGGAGTCGTCTCTCAATGAGTTGGACAAGCACCATAAATGGAAGGTAGTCACATGATCACCTGGATCTCCATTAGGCTTGGCCTCAAACTTTGGGATGTCTGAAAGCAACTTGGTCAACATAGGAGGCCAACACAGATCGTGATAGATGGGGTTGTTTAATAACCTTGTCAAGTCTGGCAAGTGTAGAGTTGCCAGAAATGGTAATTTGGGTTGTTGATTATAACCAGGGAAAAGGGAGCCTGGAGTTTGGTTGGCACCAGGTTGCCAGGAAAATTTAGGTTGTTGGCCAGGTTTCTGGTAATAACCATGGTCATGACCAGCGTATGGATTCTGCATTTGTTGAGATGTCATTGGTGACTCTCGTAATAGGACGTAAAGGGCTAGGATTGTGTCACATTCCAAGGATTTTGGGAAGGGTTTCCCCCTATCTATCTAATGGGCATAGGTATTGAGCCTTGCTCGGGGTTCCATTGACTATGGAAGGGATTGCCCCCAGTCGACATCCCTAATGATGGAATTGATCCCTTCCATGGATTCCAAGGTCCTTGTGAGGAAGGAATTCCTAAGTTTGCCCACTGTGCAGGAATAGTACCCTGTACAAGATTTTGTTGTCCATAACTGGGGTTGCCCCCGGCCAAGAAGGAAACTTACGAGAAAGCATTGTTACCAAACGTGCCGAAAAAAGAGAATGGTGTTGAACCTACTGGCATGCTATAAGAAGGAATTCCTTGACTCCCTACTCCAAACGAATTGTAGTTTACATTCGGACCGACAGAATGTTGGTGAGAACCGCCGAGCGAAGGGGATGAAGGAGGTATATGACCCCCTCCATAAGGGAAAGCATTATAGGAAGCTGAAGTGCCCCCCATAGATCCTTACATAGGAGCATTGGATCTGCCTGCCCTGAGACCTAAAGTCTGTCGAGTGGAGTAGGAAAGTACAGTGCTCGTACTGATGCCAGGCATCTCATATGAGAACGGAGGGCCTATCGTACTCTGGGTGAAAGGAGTAGTGATCGCCACCATAGACAGAATCAAACCATTTCCCAAGGTAGAGGCAGTCGATACCATAGTGGCCCGGACCAACGACGGTTGGTTAGGAGGTGGAACACCCCCTGTAGTGACAGCCATAGAGGAAATATGAGTATTCCCTGAAGAAGTAGCAGCATTTGTTTCCATCACTGCTTGTGACACTATCTGACGCTCATAAGGTCGAACCTATATGATGGTGGCTATCGATAGATCAATGATTGGAGGGTTATATGGACTAAGAGTTTCCTCTCTGAGGTCAGCAATGGTTGGTTCCTCCAGAATCAAATGTTCTCCTCTCGGAGATGAGTCAGGCATAGTTTCTTATAACTTGGTCACCTCAAAAGACCCTTGTTGGTCTAGTTTTCTCCTTAGCAGTGATGGGGGTGGCTCGAGATCAACCCACAACAGGCCCAAAAGCCTTCACGACCAGCGAAGCTCCTGATTCTCCACTGTGTGAGAATATCAATGAAACACTAGGGATTTCCATAATCATTTTTTAAAAACCACCACACACTAGAAAAAGTTCCTATGAGATAAGACAAGCAGATCACTAGCTAGTTGGAAGAATAGTTACAATAGCCAACACTAGAGAAACTTATCGGTGCAAGTGCAACTTGAATACAGAAGCACCCTCTGGGTATACTCTGCAAAGCATGGCCCGATGTCTACCCTAGGTACCGCGGTATACCCCCGCAGTCACCTGTGTAAGTCACTAAGATAAAGGCAACTAGGTTGCCACCGCGCGAACAGTCACCAGGCGGGTACAGTCGATAGTCAGGTGGACCGCAATGAGCAGGGTATCAAGCCCAAAACCTATCAAGGGTATCGAAATAAAGTGTTCTGGAAGATGACTAAGGACCTTGAATGGATTCGAGGCCCATGAAGCTCTGTGACAAATGCGATCAACAAAATCCCAAGATAATCCCTCTATATGTGTTCCCCACTATGCTTGGTCTGGCTTTGGAGGGGTTATTTGTTAGGGTCCTAACCCACACATAGGTAGAGCAATATATTCAGATGTAATAAAGGTCAATATTAATAAGGCCATTCAATAAAATAGAATAAGGCGGATGTAAGAAGACCTAATAGAAGCTTCCGCTTCTAGAAGGATCTTCCTCTAGATGCTTCTCCTGATAGACATATTTAGTATAAATAAGGGTTGAGGGTATGAAAACCCTAGCTTGGAGATTATTGTAATAGATATAGAAGAACAATATAGAAAAAACCTATTCTCTCCACAATATCCTAGTCATTAATGACAGGATCAGATGTAAACTATTGTATAAATACTTCTTCCTTCGAGTATTGAGGGCTGATTTTTGCACCCAAGGAGATATTTGTGTAATCTTTTCAAAAGGATCGACCACTAATAAAACATGCCAATTTACAAGATTCTTGTGTTGAATTGTTGGTGATGTTTCTCTTTCTCTGTTAAACATTTTTCTATTCTCTGTAATCACTTATGTTTTTCAGATTCTAATCATTGAAAGGAAGTGAAAAGAAAAAAAATTATCTTGCATACTCTATCTCTGGTATTTTAACGATCTATATGTTATTCATCTGATATTAACTAAGGAAATTCTTAACTACTTCTTTGTTTGGTTGACTTTCTCGCCTTTTCTGTTTTATCCATCTTATTTAATCTCAATAGATCCAACAGTTTTAATGTCTTTCCCTGTGAAGAAACCTCATAAAAAGATGCATCTGATTCTGATATTTAATACAGACCCCATAGCCCAATGGAAGTTTAATTCATTTCTTAGCTAATTTTTATAAACAAACAAATAAACTCAGACTATCTTAACTAGTCTAATATCTAAAAACCTAAACAAATCTAAATCATACAGAGAGATGCCTCTATGAAACTGGCAGGGCTAGATCCCAGTTTCAAAAGTAGTTTTGATAAGTTACCTCTGTCAATTTCTTCTACTCTTGACAAAATCTAGGAATTACAAAGTGCTAACAACTCTGATAGTAGACAACAATGCACTTTGTTGTGAAGGGAAATTTTGGAGAACCTCTAAGGATGAAATCACACACAATGTCTGAGCGAAATCCTCAACAATTGAATAGTTCAGAGTGGCTTTAGAATTTGGATTGTGTGATGATCATTTGTACACATATTTCATTATGCACGACATTGCGTCTCCCACATGATTTTCTATATGGAGAGAATTTTGTGGTTTAGAAAATTATTTTCCTATCGACGAAGACTCAGGGTTACCATAGTCACGGTCCCTATTCAACATGAAAATATATGATCCCACCATATGGATGAATGAGGCATTTCCATCTTGGAAGGGCCTGGGTGCCCCCTTGCACATTTACAACATTACTGGAAGAGCCCAAAGCCATGTATTGTCCTTGTGGAAATGGGTTGCTTAACACAATAGGCTATTGTTGTGCCAACAACCATTGTGATTCTTCCATCTTGGGGAATTGATGCATGGGGTGATCCTATTTTCATAGATTGCAAGGAAATTTAACCTTATTATTATCCATTTTTACCCCATTAACATTATTATCAGATTTAGTGTTGTTATTATTCCCCCCTCATTTCTTACCCTTATTCTTCTTTTTTCCTCTAGTTTGATAGGGAACCTTTGGATTCATCATTTTCACATCATGTGAATTCGATGTACGAAGGGTGGGAGTGGTCACAACTTGATCCAAACTGACCTCAGCTTGATGAATTGACATATGCTTCATCTAATTAGAAACCAAATATGTGGCATGGTTTCTTACGAAACCCACAATGCCATCGACACACAATCTAGACTTGGGATTCTGAGGGTCAACACTTGACCTCGACGTGTCGAGAAAAATTTCATACAGGATCCTAGACCAAGAGTAAAATAAGTCTAGCTGTTAGGTCTTGAATATGGTCTCCTCTTCAGTAGTCACCCCCAAAGTAGAGACATCCTTGGAGATATACGACAACAAGGACTTAAAAAACAAATCTAAGAGGAAATCAAGAGAAATCGTAGCCTTAATCATCCTCTTCCATCTCTACCACTCCTGAATGTGATCAGAGATATGAATTTATTTGTCTTGTCTAAGTGTAGATAATAAATAGGTACTGTCATCATACCATATTGATAACTATAAGTGGTTAAGAAAGACTATCAGAAGATCATGGAAATTGCAAAAGGATGATCACTGTAATTCAATATAAAATTTCGTGGCAACTCCCATGAGAGTGTGTTGAAATAAACAAAGTTAAATGGAATCATCGTTCAATGAGTTCAAAGATCACCATAAATGAAAAGTTGTCATATGATCTCCCAGATCCTCACCATATTTCCCTTCGAATTTTGGAAAGTTCGAAAGTAGTTTGGTTGGGATCGGGGGCCAAGTCATATCATGACACACCGATTAGTTCATTAACTTATATAAGTCTATAAAATTCAATTTTTACTGAAAAGGAAGCCTAGGTTGTGGCATCAAATTCCAACTACCGGGGTTGGAGGCCTCAAGTGGTTGAAACCCGGAAAAGAATGTCATGGGTTGTCACTGACACCAGGATACGAGGAAGAGATTTCAAACTAACTAGAGTTCTAATAGGAACCGAGATAACCCCAACCATAACAAGGAAAACCACCAGAAATCTAGTTTCCAAATGATTGGAAGAGGTTACCCCTTGCTGGCATCCCTTGCGAAGAGAACATCTCTTGCATATGATTCCATGGAACTCGGAAGGGCTTGCCTCTTCATGGTACCTCGAATGATGGAAATAAGATACTCCCAAAACCACCAAACAATGAGAAAGGGTTTGAAACCATAGGAATGTCAAAGGATTGAAATCCTCCACTCATTTGATTTCCCCATCCCACAAAAATATTAGTCCCAAAAACGAGCCCAAAATATGGAAAAGCTCCACTTCCAAGTGAGGGAAGTAATAGATGGATATGATCCCCACCCCACTAAACACCTTGTAGAGGAGTTGAATAACTCCCCACATCACTACTAGGGTTAGAAAAAATAATGTTGGAACTAGCCGAGACATGGGGCATACCCATAGTCGACATCCCAAACATCAAATCATTTGAAACAAATGGCAAAGGTGGTGTCACACTCATGGGATGATTGGGCCCAATGATCATAGGTATGGAGCTACTAACCGACATACTCATTGTGGATTGAGTCATTTTATTTGTTTGGGTAGTGGAGTGAGGAATCCTCCCCCAACGATAAATGACATGGGGGTATGAAGACCCCCAAACCCTGACACATCACTGATATTATCCATGATGGACCACCAAAGAGGAATACTAGCAATGTAATATGGCTTTGAAGAAGTAGGAATTTGCACGAGAATTAGATCGTGAGGTCTAGTTAGAGGAGGGTTGAAGGACCTGACAACCCCCTCGACTTTAAGATCCACAACCCTAGTAAATTTTGGTGCAGAAGTGTTTGGATCCACAATGTTCGACTCAACTAACTCAGAAGAACCCACTTGCTCAAAATAACTAGTTATGTCTAATCAATGTCTTTAGGGAGGTGGTGGAGGCTCCACTTTTTCCAACGAAAGACCTTGAATCCTTCGAGACTGATGGAGCGATTGGTATGCCACTTTAAATCAACAATTCAAAATGGCTATAGACTAACATTCTAAATTTTACTAATAACAAAGAGCACCCCACTAAAAAGTTCCTAAAAATCTAATAACACAAGCAAACAAAGGAAAATGGACCTTCTAGAAATTGGCACAGGTTGATTAAGTCTTGAGACTGATGAATGAGGGAGTGATAAGAAGTTACCTTGAACTCCACGTAATATCCCTTCCCGGTGCAAGTAAACCTCCCTTCATAGGGCATCCTCTAGGGGTACTGCAAGTGTGATGCAATGTTTACCTCAAGTACCATGGGAAGCCCTCCGCAGTCATCTATGTGATACTTAGGAATGGTAACTAGGGTAACCAAATACCAACTTGCAGTTGACATCCAGGGGAACAATCGATAGTTGAGATTTTATGTATGGGTAGGGTAGCTAAGCCTGAAGCCCCAAAAACATTGGCACTATAGGGGGCCAGATGGTACCTAAGGAATCCCCATATACACAACAATCCACATATGTTCTAACAAGTATTGGAGGTGTAATCTACGCTACTCATGCTCACATGACCTCTTATTTAGCTGAAGTTCCTCGAACACACCTATATGACAATTGGATTTTTTAACACTCCCTAATTCAGACTCCTATGTTCATTTAAAAGGCCTGGGAGAGTTTTCAATCCAACCTATTCCAAGGCCCTAGCTTAGACTAGTTGATGAACCCTGGTAACAAAAAGTCTACCAAATTTTAATTTTGCATTTATTTTATGGGTTGTTGTTACTAAATAGGAATGATCATGAAATGAATGGTATTTTATGACACTTGTGGGAAGGAAACACTATAAGAACATTGCTATTTAAAAAAAGAACAAAGCTTATACGTCAAATGAAAATGAACATTTATGAACACTTCAATGCAAGCTCTTCAAATTTCAATGCAATTCTTTTCTTTCATACATGAAATGCAACTTTCAGAAAAATGCACAACTTTTAGATTAATTTTTAAAAATTGAAAACTATGACTACCAAGAAACCCTAAACACCTATAAGTGAAAATAACTTGTATGCAAATGAAAGAGGAAGAAAAGTATGCTACATAAATACTTTTCCCTTTTTCCCTTTCAGTTATGCAAGGACAACAAAAACCGAGGGAACAAAAGTTGTTCAAACAACAAACTCTTATTCATTTTATTGCAAATAAAGCAAAGAAATCAAAACTAAAAACAAATACACTTTTATTTTTTCTTTTAAAAATGGAAATGCAAAGGATACTGACATTGTAGCTCTTCAACCAAAAATTTCAGATTGTAAAAGAGACTGCGATGCCAATCCATAAATCAAAAGACTTGAGAGAACTCTTTACACCACAAAGCAAATTCAAAAAAGGCTTGAAACCATACAAGAATAAAACAAATTTGTTTTTCTTTTAGTTTTATAAACAAAGACTAATTTCTAAAAATGTTAAGATACAGACATAAACAAAAGAATGTAGGAGAACCCTTAGAGACCAAAACAAGACCTTGATCAAGCAAAAAAGGCAATAAAAACCCCTTTACATGACACATACACATTTGTCTTCAAGGAAAGTTGTGTATGTACGCATTCCTCCCTTATATAGGAAGTGTATGTACATTTTTGTTACTTAAGAACATAATGTATAGAACCCATAATTTCAAGAAAGGCTTGAAAAAGACTAGATTGAAGGATTGAGAATAAAGGCCAGGGTCTGAAAGATCGAATCCCAACATTAAAAACGTAAATAAAACAAGAAAAAAAAGATAAGCACCGTACATGAACCAAACATGAGATGTTCCCCAGTGGATTCACCAATTCCGTTGATAAAGAATGTACTCCTATGGCTTTGGGTTGTAGCCACAACAAAGCGATCAAATAAAATAGAAAAATATTTAACTAACAATAGAAGTTGAGTAGCAGTAACTAACTAACTACCTATGAGAGGAAGGATTACCTACCTGATTTCTTTAGTTCGATGTAGATCCCTTTTGCAAGTCCATGCTCCAAAGTCTTGCTTTAATACTTTCTGAATCAACTTACACTCACAAAAGAACTAGGCTACATAGAAGGTAATTATGATAACTAACTAAAAACTTAAAACATCAAGCATAGTAAGTATGTTATCTTCCACATCATCAAGTGTATCTAAAGTTTGCAAAAAATAAACATTAACAAATGAAGGACAATAAAGAGAGGTCTATTATTGATATGAACAACAAGTTACATGTTCAAAATTCACTGGAAGTTGTTGTCGGTACTACTCCAGAACAAACTTCTAGATTCCTCCGCCTAAGCCTCTATAATACTAACTCAATCCTCCTAACCTTCCTCACTCAATAAGCTCCAAAGAGAGAAGGAGTTTCTCACTGACAAGACAGAATGGCAAGGATGGATGGAAATAGGGTTTCCATATTTAAAGAGGGAATAAAAAAGACTTGGGAACATGGGCTTGCAAACATGGAAATTGGCCAACATAATGGTGTTATATGACATGATGATCTCTCCTCTACCCCTTGGCTCCTTTTTATACTCCAAATAAGTGGTTAGAGTAGTTATCCATAGGAAATAGGGGGTCAAGGATCAAAGAAAACCATAAACCCTGTCCAAAATTTAGCAAATTTATATTTTTTGAACCAAATAAATGAATGTGCAGGCTAATAAAGAGAAAATATCATATGTACGCATGTTCCATAACTGATAGGGTGTGTACATCTCCAAAAATTGTGTTTTTTAATGATTTATGAGGAGAAATAAAGGGGGGTTGAGTCTGCAAGTAGGGAAAGGGTATTTGAATTAGGCCAATAGGGCATCAATGCATATGAAGTGGAAAATGATCATGCTGTAACATGGAGTTTCCAGATGAGGAAACTTAATAAATACCTTTGAACCTTACACATCAAAATTTCTGTTGAATCCAAAATTTGTATACCAAGTGAATGGACTTTTTCCCCAACAACAACGCAAAAATGTTGTTACTCAAACTCACATCTGGGTAAAGTCCCACCTTGTGAGGGGGATATTGGGGCAATGAAACAAGAAAGCCGCTCACTGTCACCTCAACTACCTTTCTTCTACTCTTCTCTCCTAGGGTCTCTAACCTAAGGAGGGATTTCCTATAAGGTCAAACTAAGTCCTATCATTAGAGGTAGGACAAGTGAGGACAAAGACTTAGTTCACTCAAGGATAACAAACCTCTCTAGGGGATAACATGAGATAATACAAGAGAAGATAATTCCCAATAAATGCTTGGAAAGTGTATGCAATTGTATCATACCCATGTACTATCCATCATAATTTAGACACTAACAATGCAAATGTTAAACATAAAACTTGCAAGGTACCAAACATGTTCATGCGGACTATCATTCGATAGACAATTAGATTTTGTTTGTGTAATGAATGGAGCATTTACAAATACCGGAGTAATAAATAGATCATTATAACAACAACACATTTAGAGAGATTTACAATAGATATTTCCCATTCAAATGTTGTACCTCACACACACACATATAATAAACGTTAGCGTTGTAATAGAACTCTAGTCAAAAAATTTACCAACATATATAACACTATTTGTGTGAGTTTACATTAAAGTAACAATAGTGAAGTGTTGCACCATTCAAGGACAAAGTTTTGATGATAAATTCATATGATTACACCACTCCCATAGTGAATATTTAAGCCAAGTATTGTAAATAATACAATGCTAAATTGATGCCTTTGATGTCATGCACTATCCCTGATTACACATCCATTAAAATCACAACAGTTAGGGTTATTAACCAGAGGTCTAGGACAAACTTCAATGAGGATTCAAACCATCAAAAGGATATTAACAATGTAGAATTAAGTGTAGAAAATTATCTTACCATTCGTTCAATTCCTGTACTATTAAACAACGAAATTACCCTATGAAATGTTCAAGCATATAATGAGATCCTTTAACCATTCCACTCATTTGATTTGTACTTGTGGGACATGAAGAAAAAGAAAACACCAAAATGTTGTAAGGATAGATCACATGTTAATGCAAGATATGAACTTATCCTCTGTAATTTTAGATAGTTAAGTAACCTTTGGATAGTGCTAAGAATAGGTGTAGCGATTTACTGTTTTATGAGGTAATTTTCCACTTTTTATCCATCAATCATATCTTAGAGGTAATGGAGATAAAGGATATCCTAAAATGTTTACAAGAGAGAATTGTATACCATCCTAACAAGGAAACACTTTATTTTTGCAGTTCAAATAATTAATAAACCTTTGATAGAGGTAATGATCGAGGTCACAATCAAATATTGAAGTGTTTTTTATGGTGATTTAATTGTTGATACAACTTATAAGTAATATATCTTGCAATGATATTCTAAAAGGGAAGATAAACTCTAGTTTTAGCTCCTAATGTTGTGCAAACTGACAATAACACACTGACAACTTGAGGAAAATTTTATTTATGGAACAACTGAATGTCAAGGCCTGTAATCACAACTAAGATTTACCCTAGGGTTTGGTTATATGAATATGGAAAGGAAT
>SNQJ01S0091774.1:0-13068 GCA_010110895.2 Picea sitchensis | reverse complement strand
AAATGTAAAGGGGGGCATAAACCTCCAAGAGGAAGATACAATCCTCCAATATCAAGTGAGAGTTTAACTCTCCATCCTTGCCCCTTCCTTCCACCCAAGAATATATGAGAGATAGTAAAACTTTACATTAAATCATCACCATCAACCAACCATCACATAGAACGTGATAATGCTTCCTGAGACTTCTTCAACTTATGCAATTCTTCAATTCTTGGAATACTCTGATCATTTAGATAATATTACTAAATGTATTCTCTGAATATCCTCCAAGTTTCACTCCTTGAATCCTCCCCAAAAAGAAGTTATTGAGAGAATGGTAGACCTTATTCAATTCTGGTTTATTCAGGGGAGCGAACTTGTACAGAATGCCCTGCACTCAATATTTAACATCATATTCTAAAATCCACACACAAGAAACTACAACCCATACTTTTTCCAATTAAATTGGTATCACTTCATTTTGATTCTCTATGAATAAGTTATGACTTTTTTACTCGGAACACCTGTTTATGACTAGCTTCAGGACTAGTCAAAAACCTTATCTTCCACAGAGTGTATCTCCAAAATTATAGTGAATAAAGAGATGAAATTTTTACCACAAGTACCTAGAAATGTCTTCTCAATACCATACCAATTTCACCATCTGAATCATTCTATACAAAAATTTATAGTGAAAATGGTAAGATGACCTGTAAATAACATACCTTAGAACACATCACCAAAAGACTTCATCCTCCCTTGAAATCCAACCTTCTTTACTTCAGATTTCCTCTGAAATTAGACTTGTGTGTGTAAAATGAATGTATAATGAAAAAGTATTTATACCCTTTATGTCACTTCCTTTTAACATTAGGGCCGACCTGACACTTTCTTATTTTGTAATTCTTTTCTTTAATTATCTTCAGGGCTGACCTGTACTTCCTTCTTCAATTCACTTTGCCATCTTCAAAAATTCATTTCTCCTCAACCATGAGGATCCATGTGACATTCCACCTACCACCAAAAACAACATGATGTATACTATCCATCCATGGGTGTTGTGTCTACATGTGCACTTCCCTTCATGTCCAAATACCTTCATCAATCTTGCGGTCCAAAACCAATGACTAGGATTGACATCAATGACAACAACCAATCTTCCAAAAATCTCCCCCTTTGTCATTGATGGAAACAATCATGCTCCCCCTGTCATCATGATCCCAATTTCTCTCCCCCTTTGACATCAATGGCAAAGGGTAGGGCTTCTCCCCCTGAGTTCAATGGCATAAGGTGACCTTCTTCTTTGGGGATGCTCCCCCTAAACATGTGGCACTCAATAATAATTCATCCTTATTTTTGGTCTTTGGGACTTTTCAATCCTTGGAATCCTTTTGTGTGGCTTATGTCTTCTCTCTCTTCTTCATGTCTAGGATGTATATGTTGTTTGGTCTTCTTGTTGCAGTTGCAACCAATATTCCTAAGTTATTTTCTCTGATTTTACATTTTCGGGAGTCAAACGTATGAGTGTATCCTTGATCAAATATTTTGTTGACACTCAAGAGATTATGATTCATATCTTCAACCAATAGGTCTTTTCCTACTTTTACATTTTCACTTCCAAGTGTTGTAGTTCCTTTTCCAAGTATTTTGATAGACGAGTCATCTCAAAATGCAATGTTTCCACCCTTTTTCTTCAAGCTGACAAATTTGTTTTGATCTCCGGTCATATGAGATGATCCAGGTGGATATCGGTGGACACCCACCTTTTCCAACTGGCTCAAAACAGTTTTCTGGCAATTTTGGTAATTTACTATTTTTAGCAGTTTTTTGGGTCCTGAACTTCTGGAGTCGTTTTGATGCCCTAAACGACGTTTCTTGGGAAAAAGGGGAGCAATATGGGGCTTACTTTGGTGTTTCTCACATCAAAGTTGTATCCCTTGGATAGAACTTTCTAACGAGGTATTTATTGCATCAAACAAAGATCGTATGCAAAAGTTACGACCCTGAGAAGTTGATGTACTGACTTACCCAAACGGGCCCACACGACTTTTAGCGCTTCATCTACTAGGGTTAGGTTTTTGGATGTATAGGGTTTTTGACATCCCTTTTTATTGTAAAAAGGCCTTCATAGCCTCATTTTAATCATCTTCTTACGAATGTGAGTAGCTGTCACATCTCTTCTCAGAGATAAGCTACCACCATTCTAGCGAGTTTTTCACTCTATATTTTTATAGTCTTAGTACATTTATTTCATTAATAGAAATCATGTATTATTGTATCACTGTGTTTATGCTTTCATATCTGATACATTTATGTTATATTATTGGATATCCGTGATATCTCTGTGCATTTATTTATTATATGTCCGCTCTCATTTCGTGCCGAAAATAATCCAGATCATGAGATGAGCATCCATTGTCTATGAACCATTCATCTTATTCTTTGCATTGTTTAGCGACCAACGCTATTCAAAATTTTTCATTATGTGGAATTTATTTCTTTTCCATGTTGTAGTTGGTATAGGGACATTTGTCATATGATTATCTTCCTTCATCTCTATGCAATCTCGTGCTTTGTGACCAATATTATTGCACTTGTAACATAAAATATTTTGATCCATTACTAGGTCGAATGGATTATAATTTTTGTTGACAGGTCTGCGAACATTTTCATATCTACTAGTTGCACCAATCATGTAGCTTGCGTAGTTATTCATTTCATTGATTCTACAATTGATTGCCTTGTGTCCAAAATTTCCACAAGTATAACAATGTCCAAAAAAAAAAATGATACCTAGGAGTAAGTGATATTCTTTGTGGTGTGGTCCATCTGGGTTCACGATCTATTCTTCTGTAGTTTCCTTCATAATTATTTCTTGCATACTTGATGGGAGAGGATCTTCTTGATGTCTCATTCCTTCTGAATTCTAGTATTCTATTTTGTTGTTCAACTTGTTCTGGAGTGTTGGTTTCATCATTTTCATCTTCCTTCTCTTGTTTTGTTGTCTTCAAATTGTCATTGTATACTAGTCATGTCTTGTCGTTTGGAGATCTTTGACTACTAAGGATCTCATCTAATTTTTCAGTGCTTTTTTCGAACTTCTTCAACTTTTATATTGTCAATAGTAGCTCCCCTTTTGTGTGGTCCAATTATGCTTTCAACTTCACATAATATTCTATTTTTTCCTTCAAGCTATCAATGGTATTTTCAAGCTTGTAATTCTCTTCTTCACAACTACTAAATTCACCTTTTAGTATTATGTTTGCGTTTCTAAGCTTGCTATTTTTCAGTTTCAACATGCTTCAACTTTTCAATATTCTCATCTTCTTGTTCACTCTCTGCATTGTCTTTGTATCCCCAAAAGGAATCAATGTTTGTTTCTTCATCTAAATCTTCTTCAGAAATGATTTCTTCTTCTTTAGAACTCTTATGATCATCATCCTGTGTTTCTTGGGTTATGAAGAAGACTTTTTCTTCATCATTATCTTCTTCATCACTCTCATCTGAGGAGATGTCATCATCCTTAGAGTAGAAACTTTTTTTATTGTTGAGACTTCTCTTCTTATAATAACAATTTTCAACAATATATCCTATTCTACCACAATTAAAGCATTTGAGAGGAGACTTACCTTTGTATCTTCCACTTCCCTTCTAGAACCTTCTTACGAAATTTGTTATTTCTTCATCAAGGTCGTTATCCTTGTATTTTGTATTCTTTATGGCTTTAAAGACTATTTCTTTGTTTGTCTGGTCACTTTCTGTACATGTTCTCATTTCATATGCTATAAGATACCCATGTAATTCATCCATTGTCATTTTGATCAAGTCCCTAGTTTCTTCAATGGCGGAGACCTAAGCATCATACTTCAAGAGAAGTGATCTCAACACTTTTTGTACAACCACGGATTCATCGAGCTCTTCACCCAATCCTATGATAGCATTAACAACTTCATCAACTCTAATAAAATAGGTTGCAATATCTTCCTTTTCATCCATCTTCAAATTTTCAAATTTTTCTCTATGTCGTTGAAGCTTGACCTGCTTAAATTTTAGATCACCTTCATAGATACTCTTGAGTTTGTCCCATACCTCTTTAGCAGTGATTCATCCCATCACTTTTATAGCAATGGTTGGTGCCAATGCTCCTAGAATAACATGTCTGGATTTTGAATTACAACTCATAAGCTTCTTCTCATTTGGATTGGTTGGAGCATTATTTGGGATTACATAGACATTTACAACTGAGTACCAAATGTCTACTCCCAAATTTGTTAGGTAAGTTTTCACTCTATCACTCCAGTATGCATAATTTATTCCATCAAATCTTTGAATACCATTTGAAATGTGCTCATGGTCATCCATCTCTACTCAGGATTTTCCTTCCAGTGGTTAAACTATTTTGAAGGCAACTCGCTCTGATACCAATTGTTGATACTGAGAGGGGGTTGAATCAGTATCAAGTACAATTTAAAAACTTTTTCAACTTATACTTCAACCAGATTATATATTCAATTATATCCAATTAGAAATGAACAATAGTATAAGAGTTACACCAATACACCACAATACACCATGCACAATATGTGATAAATAACCAATAGTTATTGTTCAAGGGAATTAATGACTTCCAAATGTAGCTACAACTTCCAAATATAAAGGGAGGGATAAACCTCCAAAGGAAGATACAATCCTCCAATATCAAGAGAGGGTTGACCTCTCCATCCTTGCCCCTTCCTTCCACCCAAAAATATATGAGAGATAATAAAACTTTACATTAAATCATCACCATCAACCAACCATCACATAGAACTTGATAATGCTTCCCGAGACTTCTTCAACTTATGAAATTATTCAATTCTTGCAATACTCTGATCCTGTAGATAATATTACTCAATGTATTCTTTGAATCTCCTCCAAGTTTCACTCCTTGAATCCTCCCCAAAAATAAGTTATAGAGATAATGGTAGACCTTATTCAATTTTGGTTTATTCAAGAGAGCACACTTGTACATAATGCCCCATGCTCAATATTTAACATCAGATTATTAAATTCGCACAAAATAAACTAAATCTTGTACTGTTTCCAATGAAATTGGTCTCAATTCATTTGGATTCTCTATGAATAATTTATGACTGTTTTACCCGTAACACCTGTTTATGACTAGCTTTAGGACTAGTCAAAAACCATATCTTCCACAGAGTGTATCTCCAAAATCGTAGCGAATAAAGAGATACAAATTTTACCACAGGCACCTAGACATGTCTTCTCAATACCATACCAAATTCACCATCTGAATCATTATAGAAATTTTTTTATAGAGAAAATGGTAAGATGACCTGTAAATAACATACCTTAGACTTCATCCTCCCTTGAAATCCGGCCTTCTTTACTTCAGATTTCCTCTAAAATTTGGCTTGTGTGTGTAAAATGAATGTATAATGATATGTATTTATACCCTTTATGTCACTTCCTTTTAACATTATGGCCGACCTGACACTTTCTTATTTTGTAATTATTTTCTTTAATTATCTTTAAGGTCGACTTGTACTTCCTTCTTCAATTCACTTTGTCATCTTTAAAAATTCATTTCTCCTCAACCATGAGGATCCACGTGATGTGCCACCTACAACCAGAAACAACATGATGTATACTATCCATCCATAGGTGTTGTGTCTTCATGTGCATTGTCCTTCATGTCCAAATACCTTCATCAATCTTGTGGTCCAAAACCAATGACTAGGGTTGACATCAATGACAACAACCAATATTCCAACAAATGTCATTGTTTCTGTCATTGCTTATATCACTATCATTGATATATCAAAATGGGTCCACATAAATATCCTAGGTTTACATGGGTCCACATATAAACCCCAAAATCACTTCTTAAATTTATCTCGAACACTTGTTTGGGACTAGTTTTTGGATTATTCACAAAACCTAATTTCCAACAAGTATAACTTTGTACCTCTAATGAATCAAGGTATGAAACTTGTACCCAATATTCTTTCATATTTTCTCTAAAATTCCTCCATTTTTTATTGCTTAATTTGTCACTGAAAATGAGATATAGCGAAAATGACAGACCTTCCAAAATTTTGAACTATTCTGGAGAGCGAACTTGTACAACATGCCACACACTCAATATTTTATGTCTAATTCTGAAACTCATACAAACAATACTATGGTTTGTACTCTTTCTAATGCAATTAGTCTCATATAATTTGGATCCTCTATGAATAAGTTATGACTGTTTTATCCGAAACACTTGTTTGAGACTAGTTACAGGACCAGTCAAAAACCCTATCTTCCACATAATGTATCTCCAAAAATACAATGGCCCAGAAGTTGAAATTTGTACCACATGTACCTTGATATTTCTTCTCAACAACCTCCAAGTTTCACTCTCTGAATCATTCTAGAAAAAAATTAGAGTGAAAATGACAAGATGACCTTTAAAGAACATACCTTAGAACACATCATCACAAGACTTCATCTTCCCTCAGAAATTTTCCCTTCTTCACTTCATCTTCCCTCTGAAATTCACTGCCAAGATTGTACTAAGAGATCACAAAATTAAAATTATGAAAATGAGAGGTTCTTAATGTGTATTTATATTTTTCCAAGTACCTCCTTTACTTGACTTTAGGGCCAACTTGTAGCTTTTTTTTGCAATGACTTTTTCTCCTTTAGTTGACTTTAGGGCCAACTTATAACTTCTTGACCTTAGATCCTGAGCATCTTGACCATACCTCAGGGATTCATATTTAAGAGGGAATAACTCTTCAACCGTGAGGAACCATGTGGCATGACACCTACAGTTGGAGATGACTTGACGAGGATTATCAGTCAATGGATGTTTTGTATGCATTTGAAATGTCCTTAATACTCTTTTTCTTCAATCAACTTTGGGTTTCACGACCACACCTCCGGGGATTTTTAACCACTTAACTATATTTCTAGGGCTTCTTGTAGACTTATTCAAAGAACCTTCCCATGAGGGCCATTCTTAAATCTACGCCACAATGGGACCACTTTGGATACTTCTTCAAATACACCCATCACATCTAGAAGCTTCCAAACTTGCTTCGGGGTTTCTTCTAGGGTTGACATCAACGACAAGCGTTTTTCAAAAAATCTCCCTCTTTGGCATTGATGACAACACTCATGCTCCCCCAGTATTCATGCTTCTAATTTTTCTCTCCCCCTTTGACATCAATGGCAAAGGGTAACTCCCCCTGACAATATACCTTCTTTTGAAAATATCTCTCCTAATTTTGTTTTTTCTCTCCCCCTTTGACATAAATGGAAAAGGGTAACTCCCCCTGATGATTTATCTCCCCCTGTCTTCTTTGCAAGATGTCGTGTATATAAATGTGGGGCTTCTTGTATATGCTTCATTTTCTCTCTTCTGAGGCTTCTTTTCCATTGGTGTTTTATGTTATTGTAATCCACCGACGTATATTAAAAGTGTTCATGTTAAGGTTCCTTCATCACTTGACTTCAAGTCTTCATGGAATGTCATGTATTTAATGAGATGACATCAATGACATAATCATTCAAAAATATTCTCTTGACAATATAACTCCTCCTGGAGGTTTGTCTCCCCCTGTTTTGTTGTGCCTCTCATGGCTTGCCTTCCCATGACTATGTTGGTTCCACCTGACAATATGATTTATTGAACATTCCTCTTGATGATAGTGATAATGAGTCCATATACCTTTTTGAAATTCCTCATGAGCTCATGATTTCATCCACTGCCATGTATCTTCTCTGGTTCATGTCAAATATTGTCTTCTAGACCTACCAAATATTTCATGAATTCATTTTTGTCCAAGTGTTACAAAACTGTCCATGACTCTGTTTCTCAACTCGAAATGTTGTCACTTTACTATTATGAATACTTCTGCTACAACTGATCACTGTATATTCCTACTTCTCAAGATGAATCAAATATGTCCACTGGTCTGCTCTATCTTCAAATCAAATTCTACAAGTCTGGAACAAGTATACATTCTCAAATCTGTAATGAATATATCCATGCTTGAATACATGGTTGGAATCCTTTATACAATCATGAATCTCTACCTCAAAAGTGTGTCAATGATATTCTTTGTAACTGTCAGCTGATGTATTCATACCTGAATGGGGATGTGTTCTGAAAATGGATTCTTAATCAACAAATCTATCACAAGACATTCTCTACCTATGCCATCAGAGCAATCTGATTCTACCTTCCCAAAATATGCAAACAAATACTTCTGACTACCTAAAATATAGTTCTCTAATATGTAATAGCTACTGCTGAGACTCCCCCTCTTCAATATTCACATTTACTGGGAGTCTCCAAGCCATATTGCTTAAAAATATATATATAAACCTGCTTTGTTGTAGGATCATCATTCTGAATTCTGACATCTTCCTCTTCACCTTTAGATTCGTCATGATTTCACAACTCTGTAAATATTGTGATAATTATCTCTAGGAGTTCTTCATTCACCTGCTCTTTTTGTTTTTCTTTACTTCTCCAAATCTTCTTATACCCGATATCAGTTTTTTCCTTCAAGGAAGACTCCATCATGCTTCTACAATCACGAGCTATGTGTCCATAGTTGTGGCATTTGTAACATTCAATATTGTGGGGAGTCACATAAACATTTCTTTCTTGAACATTTCTTCCATATGCTCTACAATCTACAAATTTATGTCTAAAGTTATTGCAAGTAAAACAATAACCAAAAAACAAACTTTGATAAGTATGAGTGAATGTTCTTCTTTGTGATGTAGTCCTTCTGAATTCATGCCTTAGTTGATCACACTCTTCTTTTCTATAGTTTCCTTCACAATGATTGAATCTTATTTGATGCATGGAGGTAGAAGATCTTCTTGGAAATACATTTCTTCTGCATTCATTCCCTCTTGACTCTTGTTGACCATGATCCCTTCCTTTGAGAATGTCTGCATAATTCTTAGCCTTCTCTTCATTCTTCTTTTCCGACAACCTGGAAAAACTCTCTTCATCTTTCTTTACTGGCGATGTGGAGTTTCCTCTTTATTCAATGCTCTTGTTGAGATGGTCATTTACATATTCTTTGCATGAGGCCTCACCAATGTATCCAAAACCTGCTTTATTGAATGGTGACCTTTGAAAACTGAGAATGTCTTCTAGTACTTGAGAGTTCTTCAAGTTCTTGTTGAGCTTGTTAACTTCAATCCTTAATGTGACAACTTCGTCTTCAATATTCTCACAATATTCTTCTTTCTTCATCATCTGTATATTCATTACTTCTTCCATGCTCATTGTTTCTTTAAGTTGGGTTTTCAAGGAGATGATTTCTTCTTCAAATTTTCTTTCTTGTTGACTAAATTCTGCTTCAAGCTTGTTTAAGTCCTCAGATCTTTCCTTGAGATGAATTTTTAAAATATCTTCTCTCTTTTCTGCTTCTTTTCTTAGTGATACTATTTCGGCTTCCAAACATTGATTTTCTTCCAACTGATTTTTGAGTGTTTCTTCAATCACTTTGGCTTATTCCAGCTGAAGCTTTAGATTTATGATTATCTGTTGGACTTATTTAGAAATTTTGTTAGGGTTTTGAGAATCCTCCTTTAGCTTGATCAATTCTTCCTTAAGTGACTTGTTTTTATTTCTTTCTCTTTTTAGATCACTCAAAGTATCGATTAGTTCTGCCTCAAGATCCACTTTACCTTTTTCATAATCTTCTTCATTATTTTCAAGTTCTCCTTGTTCTATCTCAGTATCTTCTTTATCTTGATCAACATACTCTAGCTCTGTGGTTGTAGGAAGAGATTCCTTAGAGTAGAGATTATGAAACTTATCCCAAAGCTGTTTGGCTGATGAACATTGTCCCACTTTGACTTTTACTAAGTCGGGTAATCCATCTAGGATGGCATCCATTGCTATTTTGTTGTTCTTTTTTAATTCCTTCTTGGATGCAGTCTTTAGAGGTTTCTTTGAAGTGGTGTATCATGTAACAACTGATTGTCAAATGTCAAACCCATGTGATTCTAGAAATACTTTCATTCTTCTGTTCCATAAGGCATAATTTTGACCATCAACTGTTGGCATTCCATTATCCATGCAATTCATGATTTACCTTCTAGTGGTTAGACTGATTCTGGAGGATCTGCTCTGATACCAATTGTTGGAATATTCACCAGTATTGAGAGGGGGGGTGAATCAATATTGAACACTTTTACCATTTTCAACCACATGTAAACATTAATTTTTCAACAATTTATCACTTTATGATTGCTATTGGGAGGTGCTAAAGAACAATAGATCAAGTTCCTTACTTTTAAAAAACTTGCTCCCACCCTCCTTTCCTTACCTTTGTTTATGTCTGCCATCCATGTATCTTTTCCATTGTTTCTCAGCCATGCATCTATGGAGTTCAAAATAGTAACTAAACCCCAGTTCCTTTGTTGTGCTATGGAGTCTTTATTTAATATGAAACTTAAGACTGCAGCTACACCCCAGTGCCTTTGTTGGGATATGGAGTCTTTATTATCACACAACTAACTAATCAAATGAAAAAATGAAAGGAAAACATCTATGGTACAAGAGGGACCCTCCCTCATTCTTAAACAAAATAGTGTTTCAGGAAGCGCCATTTACTGGGCCTCCAAATATCTCTGCATCATCTAGATTGTGCAAGATAAATGTGTTATTGTCCATTACCTCAACCACCTTAAAAGGGACAAACCAGAGGTTATCAAACTTATCGTTCTTGTACTTGTCATATCTTCTAGCATCCCACCTCAAGACCAAGTCACCTTCTTGAAATATATCCTTCTTGGTTTTCTTGTCAAAGGATGATTTGATCTTGCTCTGGTATGCTTAGGTCCTCTGATCTAGTTCTTCTCTCTTTTTTTGAACCTCTATAATCTGGAAGATTCTCCTTTGGATGTCATTTGGCTCCTCAATATCTTCCTGTAAGAATTTTAGGATTGGTATACCAAGCTGGGTGGGAAAAAAATGTCTACACCATAGACAAGATGAAATGGAGAGGTTCCCAAAGACTTCTTGGTGTTGATTCTGTCGGCCCACAAAGAATACTCGAGTTTAGAGTCCCAGGATTTCTTGTTTTCAGTCAACAACTTCTTAATAATCCTGATGAGAGTTTTGTTTGATGACTCTGCCAGACCATTCCCCTGAGGGTAATAAGGCATGGAATGTGTCAAGGAAATGTTATGATTTCCAAAGAATTCAATCATGGATTTGGACTTGAATGCTTGGGAATTGTCTGTTATAAGCTTGTTGGGGTATTCGAATATGGAAAATATATTTGTTTCCAGGAAATTCATGATCACCTTGTTAGTGACATTCTTGGTGGGCACAACCTTGATCCACTTGGTGAAATATTCAGTGGCAGTGAGAATCCACTTGTGCTTCCCACTGGAGGATGGATTTATCTCACCTATGAAGTCTAACCCCCATTACTGAAATGGACCATTGGTAGTGATAGGTTTTAGGGGTAGTGATAGTAACTTTTGTTTCCCTACAAATTTATGACATTCATTGCAGGCCCTAACAATAGTAAATATATCAGATAAAAGGGTGGGCTAGTAGTACCTTGCCCTTAGGATATTGAGAGTTGTGGCCTTCCAATGTTGGTGTCCTCCACATACTCCTATATGCATTTCTATTGTGACTTGTTTGGCTTCATTTTCATCAAGGCATTTTAATAGGATGCTGACAGGATCACTCCAATACAAGTTCTGGTTTGAAATGAAGAATTTGATAGCCTTCAAATTGAGAGACCTGGCCCTTGTCTTCTTCACATTTGGTGGACATTCAATATGATGTAGAAAATAAATGATGTTTCTATACCAAGGTGAAGAGGAGTAATTTTCAAATACCTACATGTTGTCTTGTCCAAGATGTATGATGGGTGCATCTGATTGGGTGAATATTTGATGTAATTCTAGCACCTTAAATTTTGATTATGATAACAACTTGGCAAGTCCTTGTCCCTTGATCAACTTGGTGGGTTTTATGTGCAGGTTATACTCCAATAGTTTGACAATCGGCTTCCCTCTTTTCCCCTCACTATCTGGCTGGACCAGAATCTCTTTGACACTGCTGCTAGGAACAAAGGCTGCTATGCTAGACTGTAACACATATACCCTAAAGGCCTTGAGTGCTTTGACCGACGCATATGCCTGATTTTATAATATATCATACTTCAACTATAAATCTTCGAGGGATTTGCTAAAAAATGTTATGGGTTGTTCATGCCCTTTTCCATTTTTCTGTAGTAGTACAACAACAATGGTCTCGTCGGAAGTGAAAGAGAAGATGAAGAAATAATTGGCATAGTCAGGGCTGGCTAATACATGCACTTCAACTAAAGCATGCTTGATCCTTTGGAATGATGATTTTTCCTCTAGTGACCATTTTATCACAACATCTTTCTTCAACATGTTAGTGATAGGCTTTAATATTTCGACGAAATTTGGCACAAAGCGCCTTAGGAAGTTTATATTGCCAATGAAAGACTAGATAAACTTTTTATTTCTGGGGATTTGGATCTCTTGAATGGCATAAACTCGCTTCAGATCAAATTTTATACCTCATGCTGATATGATGTGGCCTAGGAGCTTTCCTTTTGGCATGGAAATGTGGACTTCCTAGGATTCAGAGGTATTATGTATCTCCTGCATTTCTGGAAAACCTGCTCCAGATGCTGCAAATTTTCATCATCAAACTTGGAGAAAATGGTGATGTCATCCAAATATATAACCATAAATTTGTCTTTTCCCCCATGAAATCTATGTCTATGGCCCTCTGAAAAGTGGCTCCTGCGTTCATCATCCCAAAAGGCATCTTGTTGTACATGAGTCTTGTTGATAATGATCGTACCTTGTCCTGAAGGTGGTCTTGTTGATGTCTTCATCTTTGATCCTTACTTGATGATATCCTGACCTGAGATCAATCTTAGAGAATATCCTTGCATCCTTTAACTGATAAAAGAGATCATAGATCCTTGGAAAATGATACTTGTTCTTTATAGTCACTTTGTTCAATTGTCTGAAATCGATGCACAATCTCAATGTCCCATATTTCTT
>SNQJ01S0091772.1:0-13603 GCA_010110895.2 Picea sitchensis | reverse complement strand
GTTACAAAACATGTGATGAGGTACCTTAAGGGTACAATAGATTGTGGTCTCATCTATGATGGAGATCATGATTTCACATTGTGTGGATATACTGATGCATATTGGGCAGGAAGTGTTTCTAACAGGAAAAGCACTTCAGGATGATTTTTCAGTTTGGGATTAGCCATGATCTTGTGGCAGAGTAGGAAGCAATATAGAATTTCTCTCAGCACAATGGAAGCAGAATACATTGTTGCATGTTCTGCCAGCTGCGAATCTATATGGCTTCGAAATTTGTTGACCGACCTATTTGACCTAGAGATGGAAGAAACCATGATCCTATGTGACAACTAGAGCTTCATAAAGATGACAGAGAATCATGTGTTCATGACAGGTCGAAGCAGATAGAGATCTGATATCATTACATCTGTGACATGGTGTAGAGAGGAGCCTTAAAGATCTAGTACATTAGCACGGATGAATAGGTTGTTGATGTGTTGACCAAGCCTCTATCTTGTATAAAGTTTGAGCACTTTCAAGATAAGCTTTGTATAGTCCGAAATGACCTTCCTCGAAAGGGGGAGTAGTTGTTGTGATGAGACATCTCTTGCTTCCGACCTGATGGTTGTGACGTAAATCAAGATGATGTGATGAGACTAGCACTGAGCTTCCAGCTGGATAGCTTTGATGTAAAGCCAGTCTAGTATCCTGCTTCCGACCTAGTGGTTGTGTTGTAAAGCAGGACGAGTACCTTGCTTTTGACCTGATGGTTGTGATGTAAAGCAAGATGATGTGATGAGACTAGCACTGAGCTTCCAGCTGGATAGCTATGACGTAAAGCCAGTTTACTATCCTACTTCTGACTTGATGGTTGTGACGTAAAGCAGGACGAGTACCTTGCTTCCAACCTGATGGTTGTGACGTAAAGCAAGATGATGTGATGAGACTATCATTGAGCTTCTGGTTAGATAGTTGTGATGTAAATCCAGTCTAGTATACTGCTTCCGACCTGATGGTTGTGACATAAAGCAAGACGAGCATCTTGCTTCCGGCTTGACAGTTGTGACGTAAAGCAAGACTATGAGATGAGACTAGAACTGTGTTTCCGGCTTGATAGCCGTGATGTAAAGCCAGTCTAGTATTATTATGATGAGCTAGCCTTGTGCTGTGATGATGATGATGATGTATCAGTTTTATAGTAATACATGTTGATTTAGATGATGATTGCATTCCTTTGAGAATGACGATGTTGCCGATGAAGAAAACTTTCGATGATTTATAGATACGCCAGTCAATGTTCCAAGATGATATTGATGATACTATCCTCTCACCCACTTGATGTTGTTGATGATGTTGTCCTCTCTATCTTGCCTGATGCTGTTGAAGAATACCCTTCTTGTTAAGGGGGAGTGTTAAAATAATGTAACTGCAAAGTGTATTCTTATTATTAATAGATATATTATTCATTGGATCAATCCCCATTGTGGATTGATCATGTCAGCTATTGTAAAAGGACCAAATCCCCTTTTGCGGATTGGTCATAATGTAATTGTAAAAGGAAAAAGAAGAAGTCAGCCCCAGAATATATCAAGAGGCCTTGAATTATAATAAAGGTGGTCATAACCACCCAGTTGGAGAAGTCGGCCCTGCCAGTGAAGAGACACTTCACACATGCCAGTCTTGTATAAATAAGGAGGCTAGCGCCTTACTTAGACACACACCTCACTTGCTCATTGAGAGACATATTTGGGAGAGGATCTTCTATATTAGTTTGAGTTATCTCTTAGCATTGTATTGGCTATCTATAATAAGGAAGTTTTGTTGGGTTTTCTTCCCCTAGAGGGTTTCCCAGGATAAATGTTGTGTCTCTTGTGACTGTGTATTTCTCAGTGATATTGTATTATGCTATTGTTATCTATTGAAATGAAAAGAACTATAATAATGGATTAAACATTAACAGTGATCTCTCTTGATTGAATGTCCACACACTCCACACTAATCCTCACACATTTGATCATAGATCCATGCAGTACAAGGATGAAGGAACACATGTTAATGAGTCTCTTCATCATGTCAAATCATGTCATACCAAGGGGTTAAAGGATGGAGGTCGCCCCCCTTTCTCCATTGACATTTATCTCCCCCTTTGGTATCCTAGAGCCAACCTTAGCACAATGGTCAACTACGAGGTTGAGGCACCTCTTCATATGAAGTAGTTTTTGCTCCCCAAAACTGTCGCTTAGACAAATGATTTGGTGGAGAATTTCATTCAACTGATTGTTCTCCATGAGGTTTATTTTGACTCCCACTCTGAAAATTATCATATATTCGCTACAGACTGTTAGATGAGAGATATTGTGCTCTTTTGCTAATTTCAATCCTTCATATAGTGCATATTCTTCAATGATATTGTTTTTTGTAGTCCTTAAACCACAAGAATAATAACCTATTGAATTTCCTCCAGGATCAAGGAGACTCCCACCTACACCTGTCACCCCATGTATGTAATGATGTTGTTGGCTATAAGTAGTTTTAATCTAAAATTAGAAATCTATGCTTTTATTTTCTGTTGTCATCAATATTTTGCTAAAACCTTGTATGGAAAAGGACAAATCTCAAAACAACTCTAGTCCTTTTTTAAAGAGTTCTAACTTTGTTTTCTTTGAAAGGAAATTACAACAAAGTCTACATGGAACACTTTTTGTATAGGATTAATATAATCTAGCTAAATTAGCATAAAAAACATAAACATAAGATAAACCACCTCCTTTTTATCACATACGTTATTTATTTGTTCTTATTATTTGTCTTTATAAGATAAGCAAATAGTTTTATGTTTTGAAGCCAAAGTAGCTAGCATGACTTCCTATTTGTTTGATCACCTTTTACCAAAAAAAATATCCAAATTTCCAAAAAAAAATTAAAAACATAATTTTTTTTTTGTTTGCTAGTTTGTCCGTGACCTGCGGGACTAGCATGTGGCTTGAGAAACTACAACTCAGGGGCATATAATCCGTCAAAATCACCTAGGGATCGTACCCGACCTGAGCCACACCAACCCTTAACATGGCTGGATTTTTTGTCCCCGTAGGTTTCGAACCGGTGACTTTAACATCACGAAGTGCCTCAACAACACACTCTATAACATACCTGGCCTTCCAACAATACCGACAATGCCACTACTTAGTTCTGACTTAGCTACAGTACCAAACTGTAACGTCCCTGACCATTCAACAGGTCGAGTAACACTACCACGCGAAATATTCACACACACACACACACACATATAACACATTTTAATCAAAATAAAACACATAACACAGAGTTACTGCTACCATACATATTCAAATGTAATAGACAAAAATTCATACATCCAACGGAATACATGATAACATTCAAGAATCACAAGCATGCATAACATAAAATTAAGCACATAAATGATACTTATCTTTCAACTGGAATAACACCACCAATTGTGTGCAGACCTCCCATGAACCTCTCGGCCTTAGACCACACTACTCATCACTCTCAGCAGTAGGTCACCCCCAAGATGGGAATAAGCTCCACTAGGAAAGGGATTTGTAGGCTAGGAAAGGTCAATAGGGAAGTCACATAGTTAAAGAGGAAGGTTTCTCTCCCAAGAGCCACTTATTCCCACTGCTCATAGACTCTCATTCCTCACATGCTTGTCCCATCCTAGGAGTATACACCTTCACTGTCACATAGTCCATTGACTACTTCACCTCCCTTGCCTTGGGCTTCGACAACAGGCTGGACCAGAATTATCAGAGCTCTATAGAAACTACGAGACTCCTTCCAGGAGAACTCACTTCCACAACACACTCTCTCACCCGTAGAGAGTTTCTCACAGGTTTGAAAACCTACCTCTTCAACCACAACCACCTCTCTCACCTAGAGAGGGTGTTACACATAGGCCTTCCAACCTATTTCTTCAAATACGCTCCAGCATAGGGAGGGAAACAACAACAGGTTAATAAATTTCAGGAAAAATAGAAGGCAACAAGCCACACTCAGCCAATGGACTACATGGCCACAACAACCCACAGTTACAACAGTTATAACACACACGACATAAACAATTACGTGATGCTCAAGCTTCAAAGAATACGTGGGTCAATCCACGGTTCTCCCTAGGTTCAGGTACGAACTCAGTTCTAAAAGAAAATGGATAGGCTAGGTTCACAAAATCATGCAGGTCGACTTCGCGGATCTGATTTTTAGAGGTGCATGGCTATGTATAGGTCCAGCACAGAGACAAAATGAGTTTTGGGGGAGGATCCTAGTGAACTCAGGCAGATGATGGAAGAATGATCGCGCAAACCCCCAACATGGCTGACTTATTCATCTTTAACTGCATGTGCCCAGGTCAACACCTGTCTTCCTGGAGTTGCATGCACTCCATTTTGCATACGTTCCTTTGCCAGGAACTTGGGACAACACTCATCAATTGTTGACCTTATCCTTTTAGGAAATAATAATAAATTATTATCCCCTTTAGAGGTAAGCCCCATAGCTTAGCCCCTAGGCCCAACACTTAGCCTCCTCCCTTACCCAACATTGTGGAAACTTAGTCCCCCATCACTCTCTCTTCATGGTCAATCTACACGCAACTTTGTTTTTATATTAACAAAGTGCATAATTACATGTACATAACAGACTCTTGGCCTTTAACACTTAGGCTCTTTGACCTACTTGCACATAGGCTTACCATCTTACAATTGTTCGGCTCACCAGCCTACAAAACATGTTTACAATACATAGATATAACTGGGGCTTGTCCTTGGGGTATTACAATCCCCTCCCCTTATTTTTGTATTGTCCTCTGTGTAACTTACATAACATCAACAAGATTTCCAAAATCTTGAAAAAGATGAGAGTATTCTTCCCGCATAACATCCGCATGCTCCCATGTCATGTCCTCAAGACCGTACCAGGTCCACTATACATTTACAAGCCCTATGTCTCGATTCTAGAGCTTCTTTCTTTTCTGGTCCAATATGTGCACTGGATGCACTTGAAAGACGCCTTCTTGCTCCACCTGAATCACATTCCAATCGATTACATGATTAACATCAGGTACATATTTCTTAAGCAATGAAATATGAAACACATTATGTACAATCATGGATGCAGGTGATGCAAGCATATATGCAATTGTCCCAATCCTTTCTAGGATTTCAAATGGCCCACAAAATCTGGCTACCAACTTTGACCATTTTCCCAGCCTCGGGGAACTTCTATTGGCTTTCACTTTCACGAAAACATGATCGCCCACTTTAAACTCCCTGTGGGTTCTAGTCTTATCAACATAACTTTTATGCCTTTCTTGGGTAGCCTTTATATTCTGCTTAATTTTTAGCATTTTCTCTTACATTTCCTTGAGCAACTCTGACCCAACCACTACTCTATCAGCTGGATTTACCCAACTTATTGGAGTGTTGCAATTTATTCCATAAAGTGGTTCAAATGGACTCATCTTTAACGATGCTTGATACCCATTGTTGTAGGTGAATTCTACCAAGTGTAGGTAGTCTTCCCATTTATATGGTTTGTCCATCACATACATCCTTAACACATATTATATCACTTGGTTCACCCTCTCTGTCTACCCATCGGACTCAGGATGATAGGCTAGGATGAAGTTTAGGTTTGTTTCGAACCCCTTGAACAACCCCTTCCAAAAATTTGAGGTAAATTTTGGGTCCTTATCGGACACAATCATCTTGGGAATACTATGCAATCGTGCTATTTCCCTCATAAATATATTGACAACATTAGTTGCCTTGTGAGTAGTCTTTAATGGAATAAAATGGGCAGCTTTCATAAGCTAGTCCACCACCACCATGATTGAATCATGCTGCTTGCCAGTCTTGGGCAATCCTATGATGAAATCCATTGTCACTACCTCCCACTTCCACTCAAAAATGGGTAAAGGATGTAGCAACCCTGTTGGGTGCCTATGCTCAGCTTTAACCTTCTGGCATTCCATACATCTATCGATGTATTCTGCAATTTATTTCTTCATACCTAGCCAAAAGTAATGGCTCTTGACTACTGCCACAATTTTCTGATATCCAAGGTGCCCTGCATAAGGCACATTATGCATTTCATTCAAAATCATAAGTTTCAAGTCCTCGACATTAGGTACATAAATTTTGTTCTTGTGCATAAGTGTTCCATCGCCTTCCAATTTATAATTTTCCACTTTCTGTGGCATCTCACCTTGTTGTATCTTTGCTACCAAATCCCTGTACTGCAAATCTGCATTTGTAACCTTCAAAATTCTACCTTTAATATCAGTTCGGTACATGCTAATGGTCGTAGAATGCAATTCATG
Source organism: Picea sitchensis (assembly GCA_010110895.2). Classification (NCBI taxonomy): domain Eukaryota; kingdom Viridiplantae; phylum Streptophyta; class Pinopsida; order Pinales; family Pinaceae; genus Picea; species Picea sitchensis. The sequence goes on along the minus strand of SNQJ01S0091772.1, from coordinate 7,266 downwards.
CACTCTCCTACTGAGTGCATCAACCACTTTGTTTTCATTTCCTTTGATATGCTTGATATCAAAGTCATACTCACAAAGAAACTCCAACCACCTACTCTACCTAGCATTCAAAGATGGCTAATCAAACAAATACTTCAGACCATTATGGTCTATCCTAAGTTCGAACCTCCTTCCCATGAGGCAATGCCTCCATTTATTTAGAGCGTGTACTATGGATGCCAACTCTGAATCATGAGTTGCATAGTTCCTTTTGTGCTCTTTCAACTTTCTGGATTCATAACAAGCTACAAATCCATTCTGACTGAGGACTCCTCCCAGTCCTTCTTTGCATGCATCTGTACACACTACAAAGTCTTCATTTGGATCTGCAATCCTCAGAATTGGAGCACTGGTTAACAACCGCTTCAATCACTGGAATATTTTCTCACATTCCTCTGTCCATTGAAATTTCTTCTCCTTCATTTGCAAGGAAGTGATAGGGTAAACTATCCTTGAGAAACATGCAATGAACCTTCTGTAATAGCCAGCTAGACCCATAAAGGATAAGACTTCTATCACATTATTCGATGCTGACCATTCTCTGATGGCTTCTATCTTCTCAAGATCCATGACTATCCCATCCTTTGAGATGATATGCCCCAAGTAACAGATCTGTTTTTGACAAAATGAGTACTTGCTCAATTTAGCATACAGTTGGTGCTCTCTCAACACCTGCAACACCATCCTCAGATGTTGTTCATGCTCTTCTTCCAAATTGGAATACACCAGGATGTCATACAAAAAGACTATGAAAAACTGGTCCAGATATTCTTTGAACATGCCATTCATTAGGCACATTAAAACATCGGGTGCATTTGACAACCCAAAAGGCACCACTGTGAATTCATAATGACCAAACCTTGTTTTGAAGGTGGTGTTGCTGATGTGTTCATCCCTTATCCTTACTTGGTGATATCTTGACCTGAGGTATATTTTTGAAAATATCTTGGCATTCTTCAATTGATCAAAGAGGTCATCGATAGTTCGCAGGGGATACTTGTTCTTTACAATCACTTTGTTCAACTGTTTGAAATCGATGCACAATCTCAATGTCCCATCCTTATTCTTCATGAATAGGATTGAGGCTCCCAAAGGTGAAACACTTGGGCGTATATACCCCTTCTTCATAAGCTTTTCAAGCTACAATTGCAGTTCTTTCAACTATGGTGTACTCAATCTGTAAGGATTTTTTGACACTAGAGCTACTCTAGGCATCAGGTTTACCGAGAAGTCAATATGTATTTTCGAGGGTAATCCTAGTACCTCCTAGAATACATCTTCGAAATCTTTTAATACTTCATGGTCTTCAATATTTGAGATCTCATCCTTAGATGCTTCCTCCACATGGGCTACAAATAACTGACAACCTTTTCTGTAGCATTTCTTCAACTGTATGGCTGATATTTATCTGACAACAACTACTCTGGGAATTCCTTGGACTGTTCTCTGATTCCATTCCTCATCCAGGCAAGTGAATGCCTTGTTACGATAGTCTAAGATGGTGTGGTGTTGGTCCAACCAATCCATCCCAATTAGACATTCATAAGAACCTAAAGGTAAAACATTCAATTCAACCCTTGTGCTCATTCCATTCATGTCCACTGGACATGACTCAACCAACTCAAAAACCTTTCTCTTGGCTCCCGTGGCCAACTGCACTAACCAAGGTTTCTCATGCTTTCTTCTTGGTAAAAGTAAACTTTCCACCATTCTAGGATCTATGTAACTATAACTAGCTCCTGAATCAATTAAAATAATAATGGGTTGGTTGTTGATCATACCTTCCACTTCAGTCATATGTGACTGAAACTCAACCTGCATTTTGTCTAGGGCTGCGTATATTCTTGGAACACTTCTACCCATGTCCTCCACTGTTTCAGCCTGTTGAACATTGTGGACAGTTCTCACTTTGTCATTTCTGTCGGGGCAATCTCTGTACCTATGATTTCCTTTACAACCCCAACATTCCATAGGTGTTTGCCTTGAAAATTGCCCACGTACTTTAGCCTTCTTGGGCTCTCTAAAACCCGACTATCCTTGAGGACTGTTCCTAAAAAAGGGTGGTTTAGTTCCCTTCTTCCTCTGATCCATTTTGAAATTCTTCTTGTCTTTCCGAACCTTCCAGAAAGTAGGATTTTCATTTTGCTGCTCATACAAACATTTTTCTCTCCTTATAGTTTCTTCCATAGTTTTAGGGTCATCATACTGAATCTTGTCACCGATGGAAGGTGGAAGTCCACTCAGATACCTTTGAATTTTGACAGTCTCATCTTTGATGAATGAAACATACTTCAACAACTCCAAAAACTTTTGTTCGTATTCATCAATGGTCATGCTGCCCAACTTGAGTTCAAAGAAATCTTTCATCTTTCCGTCGTAGTATCTTTTAGTCAAGTATTTCTTTTCAAAATACTTCTTGAATGCTTTCCAAGTAATATCTTTCTCTCTAATGTGTTGCACCTGCACAATTTGATCCCACCACATGGATGCCTTTCCCTTCAATTGATATATTGCAATTCTTCCTTCTGCATAAGAGGAATAATTTTGCAGTTGGAAATATTTCCTCATCCCAATCAACCATATTTCAACATATTCCTCCTTCTTGTATTCTCCATCAAACGTAGGAGGCTTAATCTTGTTCATTTCTCCCTTCAGTTCATCCACTCCATATCTCCTATGCTTTTTGGTAGGAGATGTGCTTGAAATACTGTGTGGCCTCCTCTTGGAGTGACCTTCGGAGTGATGGCGGTGTCTACCAACACTCCTTGATCTTCTTCTCCTAGAAGTCTAGTGACTCCCTATTTTTCTCGAGTCACACTCCTTGTCCAACTTCATTTCTATTCTCTCCAGACTCTTCATCAACTTTAAGTTGAATTTTCCCTGTTTTTCCTTAGCTTTCATGAGATTTCTGTTATCTTCTTGGTGAGTCTGGGCATCTTTCTGAAATCTTTCAATGATTTTCATCATATGCCCTTCCTTATCTATCTCTTCTCCATGCCCATTGGATTTTGACCCTTCAACTCCCAAATGAACATACATCCCTTTAGCTTCATTCTCTGAACTGGAAGCATTCTGTGCCTCCTCCATTTCTCTACACTCAGTGGAAATTCGCTTCGGTCCTGACACTCGTTGAACTCTGCAAACACAACGTGAAATCAACCAAAATTTGTTAGGCCATCATTCCTCAACAAATCCCACAGTATTCATAAACCAAATGTGATTTAAGAAACGTTCAGATTTCATGAATTTTTCGAGATCTGCTCGGCTCTGAAACAATTCTAGGCCTTATCCATTCTCTCTTAGCCCCAACCCATGTGACCATGGGTTGTGACCAAACGCTAGATAGATAGGTGCTTAATCAGAACTTTGGGTTTCCGAAGTCTTCATAATACATCCTAACAGACTCTTGGAGTTCCGAATTAATGAATTTTTGAAGTAGGGCAGATCATCCTTCCTCTACTACTCGACATCCAATGGCTGACACTCACGGGGGACTTCTGTCATCAAAGCTTCGGGACTTTAGAGATTCGGGACTTCGGGACTTCAAGTCCAGAAGATTTCCCACTTGCCTCCTTCTAATCTCCCGGATTCTGAATTTCTGGGCTTCTTTACTCTCCGGTCTGCAAGTACAAATGTCACCAACTCAGGTGGTGGAATGTGGAATGCCTAGGTAAGTCAACGTTATCCTTGGTGATGTCATCCAGCCCCACCATGCCTACCCTTTCACTTCAAAAATTTGGGCTTCGAAATTTTGTGCATCAACACATCCCACTTCTCCCGATTGCTGAAATTCTAGACTCTCCCTGGATAATCGACGATCCTTATCTCTCCCGCAACCAATGGTCGAGATCCACTTCACGATTTATTGCTTCATAGGTTTTCACTTCTCTTCACTTTAAATATTTTGATTTGCGAAATACGAATGATTCTCGTGAATAACCCATGCACGTCTTCTCCAATATCTAACGGTCAAGCTTCTCCCCTTAGATCTATGATGTAGATCTCTTCCAGGACTTCAGAAGTTTGTGCCTCGTCACATTCCACTTCTCCCGATTGCCGAAATCCGAAAGGTTTCTAGGATAACCTTCCTGCACCTTCTCTGGATCTGACGGTCGTAAAGGACTCTCCTTTTCCCAAACAGATCCTAAGGCCCACATTACTCTACGTCCCAATACCACGTCTGTTTTGGATTTTATAATACCGCTACTCCTCCCGATCTTCGTAATGCGGTCAAGGTAATTTCTTGGCACACATGAATGTTTCGACATTCGAAAATAGTTCCTCCAGACACAATTTCCACCTGAAACCTCAGGTCCAATGACCACTTATCCATCCCATTTAGGCTCAGATTCGAAACCTCGACTATGAACCTGAATTTTGTCCATTTTGAAAACAATTATTTTCCAAAACATTTGCTTCAACCACCATGAACATGGCTTATTCAGGCTTAGTGTTGAAACCATGGCTCTGATACTAGAATGTAACATCCCCATCCTTCCAAAAATATCAGCAATGCTACTACTCAACAATGACTTAGCTTCGATACCAAATTGTATTGTCCCTGACCATTCAACATGCTGAGTAACACTACCACATGGAACATTCACACACACACACACACACACACACACACACACACACACACACACACATATATAACATGCATTTTAATCGAAATAAAACACATAACACAAAGTTACTGCTACCATACAGATTCAATTGTAATAGACAATAATTCATATACGCAACAAAATACATGATAACATTCAATCATCACACACATGCATAACATAAAATTAAGCACATAAATGATACTTATCTTTCAACTAGAATAACACCACCAACTGCATGAAGACCTTCCACAAACCTCCTAGCCTTAGACTACACTGCTCATCACTCTCAACAGTAGGTCACCCCCAATATTGGACTAAGCTCCATGGGGCAAGGGATTCCTAGGCTAGGCAAGGTCAATAGAGAAGTCACACAGTTAAAGAGGAAGGGTTCTCTCCCAGGATCCACTTATTCCCACTGCTCACAGACTCCCATTCCCCACATACCTGTCCCACCCCAGGACTATACACCTTCACTGTCACACAGTCCATCGACTACTTCACCTCCCTTGCCTTGGGATTTAGCAATAGGCTGGAATGGAATTCTCAGAACTCTGTAGCAGCTATGGGACTCCTTCTAGGATAACTCACTTCCAAAACACACTCTCTCACCATGAGAGAGTTGATCACATGTCTGAAAACCTGCCTCTTCAACCACAACCACAACCACCTCTCTCAGCTAGAGAGAGTGTTGCACACAGGCTTGAAAACCTACTTCTTCAACTACTTTCCAACACAGGGAGGGAAACAACAACACGTCAATATAGTTCAGGAAAAACAGAAGGCAACAAGCCACACTCAACCAAGGGACTTCATGGCCACAACAACCCATAGTTATAACACACATGACATAGATAATTACAGGATGCTCAGGCCTCACAGAAGATGCAGGTCAGCCCATGGTTTCCCTAGGTTTAGGTACAGATTCGGTTCTAAAAAGAAATGGATAGGTTGGGTGATCCAAAATCAGATCCAGGAGCCTCACAGGGCTCAAAAAGGCTCAAAAATGAAAGTTCTCAGAATCAGACGAAACCAATTTCATTATGACCGACTCATCGCGTTGATTCCGACCATATATTCATTTTCTCAAACGGGCGCTGCATGCGAGAGTTATCACACTCTGATTTTTTTCCCAAACAACGAAAAAGTCAAACAAAAAAAGTCAACAGTCAAAAGGTGACGTGGCACTGGCAGGTACGTCAGGGGACACATGGCAGGTGGTGACTGGGCAGGTTTTTTGACAGGGCAGACATGTGGCAGGCAACTGGACCAGTCAACGGTTGACATGTGGCATTGGTTCATCGAATGGGGAGGTGCCACATGGAACCCATTGGTTGGCTCGTTGCTATGCAAAAAATTTAGAGTTAGTAGGAATCGAACCCTAAATCTCTCCACAGAGCATCGCACCTTAACAAAGTACCAAGTACCAATGTGCCATGGGTGGTGCTTATTATAACATGGCTTAAAGTTTATATGTGAAGTGGAGTAAGGTTCAAAATGGGGGCGGAAAGGGCTGGGGCTAGGCCCCAACCCATGGATTTGTGCATTGGCATATGTCCACACCCAACAAACAAGCGCGGAAGTTTCCATGCGAATAAGTCACGATTTTTGTTACCGGTGCAACCACAAGCCATATGACTTGGCCAATACCCAAAGTTTTAGCGCGGGGATAAGGTTTTAGCCCGGTCGGTCGGGCTAGCCCACCGACCAGGGGATAAACCTAGAGCTACACCATCGGAGAGGTTCTAACAACGTGCGCAGTGGAGCTCAGTTGAGGACACATGGCTCTGTAATATGACCAGAGATGGATTTCGGTTGAGGGCCAGCGTAGAGGTTAGCCACAAAGCACGTGGAGCGCTTCCATAGGACCAGGGGCTAGCGTGAAGGGGGATGCACCCAAATATATATGAAGAGTGGGTTTTAAATATACAATAAGAATTTTTTATGGATTTTATTCATTTTTGACCTGTTAATAGTGGATTTTGCCCATTATTGGGAGATATTGGGCTCTTTTTGAGCCCAGATTTTGGGAGGAAGTTGGGGATGGATAACCAACTTCAGATATATGAAAACAGGCTTGTTTGAGGGCATGGAGGACAGTTATAGTAGAGTTATGCTGAAGGGAAACCAAGGCAAAGCCATTTTTATGCAGGGAAGCTGTTGAGGAGCAGACGTTTGCGGGTCATTTCTGGGAGCTCCAGTCATCTGTTTTGCGTGTCGTTTCTTCTGTTGGGTTCTAGAGATCTGGAAGAACATGAACATAACAGTCTTGTATCCTAATGGAACTGCTATGATGTACTTTTTGAGATTTGAACCGAAATAAATAAGCCTCCCCCACTGAGACAAAGGCCCGCAGACATAGGCAATTTTGTGTCGAACTCCGTTATCACTTGTCTTGTTATGGTTTGTTGTTCTTATTGCTTCAGTTCATATCTGTATATTGTCTTATGGCTTCTATGCTTCTTCATTAAATCCTTCCTCTTTCATTCAACTTCATAAATGGTTAATTAACACATGCAATTAAAAACTCAACCACAGTCATTAAAATATCTTTTTTTTTGGATCAAGTGGTATCAGATCTAGTTGACGTTTGGATTTGAGTTTTGCATGTTAACCA
>SNQJ01S0091771.1:12437-26909 GCA_010110895.2 Picea sitchensis | reverse complement strand
TTGTAAATTGAGTTTTGCAAAAACTACATGTCCAAAGAATATTACCTCCCCCGTTTAACTTGGACCCGGGCCCTTGATGCCTTGTGACATACTTCCACAATGGATACTTTGATTCTTGCGCTTGTTGCCTTGCTAAGACAACATGTTTTTTAGCCTCTGAACTTGTTGCTGCAGCCCCACTTCTAGCAGATGGAGCACGAGCTGACCCTGTTGAAAATGAAGGAGGAGGGACAACATTAGTGGGAAAATCCCTCCCTTTCTTTTGCCCTCTTCCAGCTGCCCTTGATGATTGAGCCATGACTGTTGTAGCAAATTTCTTGGACTGCTGCTGTAGAAAAAAACTTGAAGAATGGTGGACAAATCCACTTGATTGGCACTTGGAATCCCTTCTCACACTCTACCAAAGCCCTTTGCTGCTCTCTAACCTTTCTTGCTGCTCCAACCTGTGGTTAAAATGAGATAAAAGCAAGTTAAAAATCGTTTTTGAGGGCCCGTGAGCTGCCTTTCTGTAGGACACGTGTCATGATTTCGTGACACGGTTTTAGGTAGTGTCGAGCATGTTTTAAGTACGTGTCACATGCACATGACACATCACTCCAACGAATTCGACACGTGTCACAGTGAATCGTGTCAGATTCGTTGGACACGAGACACGGAGGGGGGTTTGGACGAATCCGGTTATAGAGGGCATTTGTAATACTAAATTGGATGTCCTTTTCTTATAGGCTATGTTATCGTATCCATGTATGGAGGATCTAGGATCCACGTTTTTGTGGATCTAGATCCAGATCCACTTGGGATACATTTCTAGTTTGGAAGCACTGGAGGTTCATCTCAAGATCTATTGCTTGCTCATTGAAATGTCAAGCCATAATGAGAGGCTAAAAACTACTAATTAATGCACAAATTTAGATCACAATACCGACAAGAACCGAAAGATTGATACGAGCACAACAAATCTTTATTAATGTCTTGCCAAAGGGCTGATTACACCACAAAAAATAAGCACAAAAAACGGTATGGTGGCCATCTCCGCACAAAGACTAGAAGCTAGAGTGTAGAAGAATGAGAGAGAAAAGAGAGAGTGTTTGCTGCTGTTGTAAAAATCCGACCCTGAATAATGAGGAGGAGCCTCCATTATATAGAAGAGAGGGTGCATCAATAAAATGATAATAGAGGGTGCATAAGTGTAATAATAGGTGAGTAAGGCGTGTGGGCTAAGTAAAGGTTGGTGCATGAGAAGGAGTTATGTGCATGAGGATAAGAGAGGAGGGCATATGAGCTAATAAATAAGGTCCTAGCGCGATAAAATAGGTATTAAGAAGAGGGAGGCGCATTAATAAAACATTGCCCTAGGAAATATGGAAGCAAAAAATATTTATGCTAGGAAATAGGGAGAGAAAAAGGTGGAGGCTAGAAAATAGGAAAAATGGAGGTTCATTAGGACAATGCGCTAGATAATAGGGAAAAATGAGGCGCATTAACGCTAGAAAATAGGGAAAAGGAAATGCATTAGATGAGACTGAGGGAATATGCGTAAGGAATAAGGAGCATGTGTATGAAAGGGAAAGTTTATCTTTAGTCAACTCAAACACGTAAATTTATCACGTGTACCAACTAGTCTTTAACGCATGCACCACATGTCCTCAAGCAAAGTGCCCAAGTTGGCTGTTTGTCACCCTTTGAAACTCCCACATGTCATCCTGCATGGCGACTACACCTGCTAAATATAGCCTTGCTAAAAATATCAGTCACCTTAAAAAATAGGAAAACCCCAAATATGTCTGGGACCAGTATGAGACCACTGCCAAATATAGTACGTCTAAAAATAGACACTACTAAATATAAAATCTTGTCGCATGTCAATGATATAATACTCATCGGATTCAATTTTTCACAAGGATTCCATATATGCAATCAAAATTGACATGCAAAGCCTGGAACTCCAGTTGCTAAATATAGTAATCCCTTGCATGTCGCTTGAAATAGGCTCATTGGATTCAACTTTTTGTAAGGAACCTGGTAATATGCTCGGAATCATCATTTGAACCCTGGAACTCAACTTGCTAAAAATAACAAAGTGCTTGCATGTCGCCTAGAAAAGTGTCATCGGGCTCAAAATCATGCGAGGATCAATCTTGTATGCTCAAATATGACATGTGAGTCTCTGGACACTGTCTTCTAAAATGTAGGACACCTGCTAAAAATAACAATCTCTCTCAAATCCATAGAAAGTTGTGCTAACTCTGTCTTTGAAGCAAAAAACACCACTACACTAGTCTTGTACCTATCTCTGATGGGAACCCACCTTTAGCTCACACAAACGCTCAATTTGGGTCAACTGTCTGAATGCTAGCCAAAAATAACCATGTTGGTTCTTAACCCTTGGGATTTTCAAGGGTGAAAATCCAAGGGTTAACAGTGCCCAAGGCCCAAGATGTGTGGAAAGGTGCCTCAAGTCATGTCAAGTCATCTAAGGGCCCAACACTCTGTCTTAGATGTGCAAAGTCCTCTGAAAGGTGCATAACGTCCTCGGCACAAGCATGAAATCGTCCTTCAAAGACCATGTCAAGGTGCATCAAGGTCAACAAAGTTAGTCAAAGCTATAGAATCAAGTAAGACCAACAATCACATGGTGCAATAGTCCTTAAAATCATACAAAGTAAGCCATCACTTAATACACAAGCCACATGAACAATTCACATTAGGTGACCCCTTCAAACTTCACATTAGCTCAAGACTCTATACAATTTGACAAGTTTAGGTATGGGAGGACCATCAAAAGTCCTTATTAGGTGTGCTCGTACCTAGGTTGAGGGATATTTCCTAGGAAACCTATCTAAGTGTAAGTATGGTGGATGAAAACGTGCTAGGCTGACTTCATGGTGATGGAGTCATTAACATGCAAGGTACCATGCTTGGTCCATTTCCATGAGCACCTTTGTGGAGGGATTGCTTGCTGCTTCAGATACCCTTTCCTTGATAGTTTGTGTATTCCAAACCCCTTTCTTGCCTTTTGATATTTCATTTTATGCATTGCAAGTCCCCTTTTTAGGTTTCAAGCACTTTATTCTTTCTTTTCTTTCTTGCTGGGATTAAGTCCTTTCATTTTGATATGCATTCAGTGCATTAGGACTAGGGGTGATCATCTCAACGAGGGGGCAGAGCTCAAGTTGGCCTTTCGCTTTTAAAGTTGGCCATTCATTATCCCATATTTCTTTCTTTCTTTATCTATTTTTATAGCCGCTGCATCAACCTCGGCATTCTAACCCTTCTTCTCATAGGAGGATGAACCATGAGCCTTTTTGGTGTACAGGTAACATCCATACCGAAGTTTATTACACTGCGAAAGCCCCTGGATGGAAAGTGTTAAGTATGGGGGGGCATGGTATGTTATCCTTATCAAGGCCTCCCAGTAGTACCCCTGTTCCCCAAGTGTGACAACACAGGACTAAGATACCTAAGATGGCCACCAAGGTGAAACAAGGCAAAGAGCACAACTTCTAAGCTTATGATTCATTATCCAACATCAATCCATGATCCTGACTCATATGACAAATGCATTAAATATGACACTATATGAAACAAGAATTAATGTACCTCATAATGTTTTGGACCACCATCTTCCAATGAACCATGCTGATCAGGTGTGATGAGCTATGCCGACAAGGAATTAGGCATTTGGGGGCCTGCCAGCTGTGGAGATGCTAATCATCATTATTCGGATCACCTCTTCATTGTGGGCTATGAGACATGATCTCGTTTAGTTACCCCTAGGTGAGAGGGGGTAACATGCTTCATTATCTTAGGTAAGTAGCTTGCTTTAATTCAAATTTCTTCTTTTATTTTTAGGTGAGAAAGAGTATTGTTGTGGGTTTAGGGTTTAGGGTGGCATATTCTTCATTTTGCAGATTTCTTTCTTGTGTTTAAAACATCAATGGCTTCTCATGGTGGTTCTTCTCTTCCACCTTCAGGTCCTAACTCCAACAAGCACAATGACTACTATCCTCTTTGGAGGCATGTNGGTTTAGGGTGGCATATTCTTCATTTTGCAGATTTCTTTCTTGTGTTTAAAACATCAATGGCTTCTCATGGTGGTTCTTCTCTTCCACCTTCAGGTCCTAACTCCAACAAGCACAATGACTACTATCCTCTTTGGAGGCATGTTACGAAACCTCCACAAATTCCTAGTGGGAATTCATGGAAATGGGAGTTCAACCTATGCCATGAGATTTACAAGGGCTTTTATCGAAGAGTGAAGCTACATCTTTTTCATGAAGGGAAGTTGGTGTTGAGGTTTGTCTAGGTACAATGAACCCAAATGAGAGGGCAATGTATGAGAAAGAGCATAATAATGCTCAAACACTCAAAAAAAGGAGAGACCAACTTTTTGCTAGCGATACTTGAGCTTAGAGTAGTGAGTCAAGGATTGTGCATAAAGCAAGGAAGAGTAGTGTAGCAATGACAAGAAGCATCAAATGCAAAAGCTCCACCCATAGCTCAAGATAGCATATTAGTTAAAATGCTAAATGTTCAAGGGAGAGAAGGTGCTAAGATGGCAAGATCCATCTATGCTTGTGGTATCCCTTTTAATGTGGTTTGGTCTCTTTATTGGAAAGATTTGGTGAGGGGAATTAACAATACCCCTCTAGTGTTCAAGGGGTCAAAACAATGAAAACTCCAAATTGATTTACTTTAAAAGGCAACTTCTTGAGGATTTTTTTATCAACTACTCATGCCTCATGGAGTAGATCAGGGTTCCCATTATCTTAGATGGATGGAAAAATATGAGACATAAGCCATCGGTCATTGTCATTGCCTCATCACCAAAAGGAACAATGTTTTCGAAGGGCAATGATTGTTCAGGTGAGGTAAAAGATAGTCATTTCATTGCTGCTATTTTAATTAAAGCTATTGAGAAAGTAGGGCCATCTGTTGTGGTGCAAGTTATCACGAATAATGCACTGGTTTGCAAAGCTGAGCTTGATTATTAATAGTATGTATAATCATTTTTATTGGACTCTTTGCATTATCCTTCATTTAAATATGATTTTAGAAGTGTTTGAGGATAAAATTCCATGGATTAAGGAGCTCACAGGAAAAGCTAGGGACATCATAAAATTCATCTCCAACCACCACCAATCTCAAGTAATATTTCATGAATACTCCATATTGGAGTTGTTGAAAGTTATTGAGAAAAGATATGCCCCAAAATTCAACATCTTGTGTTGCCTTGTAGAGGTTAGATCTCCAATAATGTTTATGGTGGTGGGTGATCTTTGGGATGAGTGGACACAAGTAGATTAAGAGAGGGGAAGTATGGTGCGTAGATTGTTGATTGATGAGGATTGGTGGAGCAAGATAGATTTCTTCCTCAAATTCACATCCCCTACATTTGAGCTTCTCTAAAGTGCAAAGATAGACAAACCTTTGTTGGGAGACGTTTACGATGGCATGAATACCATTGTTGAGAAAAAAACCAAGGAAATCATTTCATAGGAGCCTCCCTCTCTTTATTTTGTCGATGCTGATATTGCTTATCTTATGAGGTCAATCATTGTCCATAGGTGGAACCAATTCAACACTACATTGTACGCTTTAGCACATGCTTTGGATCCTAAATCTTATGATGAAGACCTCATTGGTTAAGGCAATGGGAAGAGGAAGGCATCACATAAGGATAAGGAGGCAGCCAATGGAGTGCAAAAAACCTTCATGAGGATATTTGCAGCTCTCTACAAAGGGATATGAAGGAGGAATTTGTTAGTGTTTTCGCTGGATTGGATGACTATTCAAACATATCCACTTTGGATGAGAGGAGCACCATGAATCTTGTTAGATGGTGGATTTGTCATGGAGCAAATGGTGTACATTTGCAAACCCTTGCCACTTGTATTCTTTCACAAGTGGCAAGCTTATCATTTGTAGAAAGGAATTGGAGCACCTACAGTTTTATTCATTCCATGAAGCTCAATAGGTTGGGTTCATGGAAGGCCAAGGACCTTGTCTATGTGCATTCAAACATTTGCCTTGTGTATCATCAGGGTGCAAAATATACAAGTGGGCCTAATAAAGATTGGGATGTGGATCCTGAATCCTCTAACTTGGAGCTCTCTCTTGCTGCACTAAATATCGAGGAACCTAGAATTGGAAACACTTCCAATTTATGACGATTTGCTGAACATGTATCTTTTTCTTTTTTTATTAATGAAGATGAAGATGAAATTGATGACTATTAGGCTTTGGCTTATGTTGTATTTGACTCACATAGCCTCATATATAAAGGCTTATTTTGGATATATAGCCTCATTTATGAAGGTTTTTTTTGGACTTTGCATAATGCAATCATCTATGGGTAGTAATATACACATGGGTTTGCTACTGAATTGTCATTTATGTTTGTCATTTAAATTTCTTTCTCATTTATTTTGAAATATTTATAATATAATTTTTTGTAATTTTTAAGACCGCCTTTTCCCATTTCCATATTTTGGGGGATTTCATTTCCTCCAATGCATCCTTGGCTTAGAAAAACATACCTGTTTCCTTGTATCACACAACTTAGGTTTATTACTAATGGCAATTATTAGGTTAGGTTCATAACAAAATGGATCCATGTTGTACAAGAAACATTGGAAAAGATGAACGATGTATGGTCATAAAGCATAGTAGAAATAGCGGGTCAAGTTCAAGAAGCCTCTTTGAAGTTGTTGGTGATCTCATGCAATCCTCTTCCAATTTCATTCACACTCCTTGTAGTGACAAGGAGAAATAAATAACTCCACCGCGAAGAGCAAGATGAAATGTCTGGACTATGTGATAATAAATTAATAAGTTATAAATCACTGTTATATCCTTTTAGACTGTTTCACGGTTCGAAGGAATGTTTTTTTTCTCTAAGGACTCGAATCAAACTTAGGTTGATTGGATTGCTTAATTCATATGACAACTCAAAAATTTTAAGTGGCTATAGCTTTCTCACACAGTGCCCCTACATTTACTTGCAAACATCTACTTTGAAGGGAATGACAAGCCCCCGATAATGGATAAGAAAATCAGATTTAATATCTCTATATTATTCCTTAGGTCAATATAGTAAAATGCTCTAGAAAGCTACCATTATGAGTTGACTCACAAGCTGCTAAACCCATAGATCATATATCTCAAACTGTGGAGAGTATACCTTAACCTCGCATCCATAGAGATTTAAGTTAAAAAAATGTGACCTCAAATTTGACCTCTCAATTATTGCGAGGTAAATAATGTATATGTTTGATGATAACTTGGCTAGAATCCTAGACATATGTGGTTTTATTTTTGAGCATGACATGATACACTAATTATTCGCCAAGCAAGTAACCACTCTCGCGGTGTTTTTTGGTTTTGTATGCTTGTATATTTTGATTATATTCATAAAACCACTAAAAGGCTGCAAGCAAGTTTTAAAAGGGCTATGAGTCCATAAGAAGGGAAGAAAGGGGGCTAATGAAAATTAATATATTTTATTGTTTCCTTGACCTTAACCTAAGTTCTTCAACTTTCCCTTATGATTAATGAAGTCTATTCATATTTGTAAGTATCTGTCCAAATGAATGATGTGTCCTCATTGAGAAGGCACAGAGTCTTAGTTTCCTTGGAAGTATTTAAGATACATTTTCAGCCATGTAAAGGGTTCTTTGTTCATTCTTTTTCATTCATTCTTCTTGTACCTTCTTGTTCTTGTGTAGTTTCCTTTAGAGTTGTTGCCATATAGATGTGAAAACCATGACTGAAATTACCTATGATTTCTATAGGAAAGATCAACAATTGCTAGCAGCTGTAAATCCATAGTAACCATCAAACGATATTAGCTTTCTTGCACTAGAGCACTAAAGGAAAGGGGGAATTGCATTGTAGAGAAGGGAACTCCTTTCTCAGGGATTGAAGATGGATTGTGGTGCCTTGAGGAACTACAATGATATTTTCCATGTTTAAGCATTATGGGTTGGGCTATGTGAGAAAGTTTAGAGCTAGCTAGTAGGAATTTGTCCTTGTGGTCTCATAGCCTTGGCTTGGGGGTGGCCTCTACAATAGAGTGCCTACCATTGGGTGGAAAAGTGCTTGTCTTGAACAAGTTAGTTTGGTGGTGAATTTTAGAAAAGATAAGTGAATGGAACTCCTTTCTCAGTGTTGTGTAGGGCTAAGAGGGGAGGATGTGGTTGATTGAAGATGGATTGTGGTGCCTTGAGGAACTACAATGATATTTTCCATGTTTAAGCATTATGGGTTGGGCTATGTGAGAGAGTTCAGAGCTAGCTAGTAGGAATTCGTCCTTGTGGTCTCATAGCTGTAGCTTGGGGGTGGCCTCTACAATAGAGTGCCTATGGTTGGGTGGAAAAGTGCTTGTTTTCAGCAAGTTAGTTTGGTGGTGAATTTTAGAAAAGATAAGTGTCCATTCTTGCTGTTTTGTTGATCATTTATTATTCATTTCTATTATTCATTCCTATTATGAATTATTTGATTGCAATGAGTAATTTGGGCAATATTTAATGTTTACAATTAATTTCTAGAATGCCTTGATGGTATGAATACTGTTTCCATGTTTAATTAATTTAGTGGTGATTGCCATTCATACTCAAGAATGGAATTGTTGCATGAAATCGGTTAGTACAATTGGACAAATCGAATTATGTTAATGTTGTTTGCATATTGTTAATGATGTTCATATATATATTTTCTCTTTCATTAGTTGTCTCAACATAGTAAGAATATCGCATGAGAAGTGGTGTGTAGATGGAAGTAATGAACAAATTTTGCTAAATATTGTAAATCTAAGTGTGAATAGTGGTTATTGTGCATGGTTTCTTCCTTAGTATGAGTCGGTAGATCATATATTTCCTCCCTAAGCTAGACTATGTGTTGCCATGAGATATGACTTGGAATGGAGGAAGAAATTTTGAAGCTGGTGCCCTGATGGCCATTGGAGGCTTGTTTGGGCACACTATAGAGTGGTATTAGAGCTTAGCTTGTAGCATTGGGTTGTCGTGGTCAAATAATTTGGACTATTTGATGGAGATCCATGCATGCATGGAAACATAAGCATTGTGACCATGCCTTTGGGCATTTCCGAAACAAAGAAGGAAAGTACAGGCCTTAAGAATAACAAACTACAACTTTTTTCATATAAAAAGGGGGTACTTGTGCTTTTGAGGCGAATAAGGGATTCACATGCTTGGAAACCCTTGGTTGGGCCATTTCACCATATTCTCCTCACACGCCTCAATTGGACCTTTACAACTCCAAATATGTCCAAGGGAAGATGGGAATTCAATAGTTGTTGGATCTATGTCCATTCGATCTTTGTCATCGGATTGGATTTGGTCACATTTATCCCACATGCATTGGGGAAGCCCAAGTTTGATTGTTTATGTATCACAATGCATTCACATTGTATTGCGCAATAAAATGGAACACTATGCATGTGTTCTCACCAATGTACTAGAGTTAATTTTGGACCTAAGTGCTACCTCAACATCTGAAGCCTAGAGAGCTGCCACCCATCATTCCAAGGCCACATGTCAACCTGCCTAGTCTGCCACATCATCGCCCTCTAGTGCCACTTGTTTCACTCTATCCACATGTCACTCACCAACCATGCCACCTAGAATGTTTTGCCTATGTGTCACACTTTTGTTGTGCCACTTAATAGCTATTTGTCATAGGTTACACCCTTTTGGTCCATGGTGCAAGTCCACAATGCCTAATTTGGAGGGCAAAAGGAAGGGAAGTGTAGATGGGAAGTTGGGAGCTTCGCATCCCGCATCTCGAATCAAAGGGAGGTAGGGTTGTAGAGGTAGAGCATGGAGGCAGTGTGTGGGTGGAGGTAGAGTGCAAAGGCAGTGTGTGGGTGGAGTTAGAGCACTGAGGCAATGCATAAGCAGAGGTAGACTGATGCAAAGGGCATAGAGAGATGTGGGTCGTGATAGAATGCGTAGCATGGGAAATAGAAGGAAGAGAGAATGATGCAGAGGTAGAGTGTGGAGGCGGTGATGTGGAGATAGAGCGTGGAGGTGAAGATTGACATGGAAGGGAAGGGAGCTTCACCTCCCGCATTTGGATGAAGGTTGATGCGTAGGGTGTAAGCCAGAGGTGAAGGTTGATGTAGAAGAAAAGGGAGTTTTGCCTTCTGCATTTGAGGAAACGACTAAAACCTAAGACAAAGGACTTCAATCCAAGACATAAGAATAGGTTAGGCCCAAAGCTGATAAAGAAGGAAGAGGAAGGCACCAATAGACTAGAAATGAATTTGAGATATAGAGAATAGAGAATAGAGAAGAATCCATCTTATTGGAACTATAACTTTTAGCTTCGAATTCAAAATTCTGCAAGCCTACAATCATTGGAAATCTATTTAAGAGGGGAATAGACCTAAAGATTTAGTTTCAGAAAAAGTACTTTTGATTGTTCCATAATTTGAGAAGAAAAGAACATTCGGGCTTGATTTGACAAAAAATGTCAATATGGATGAGATTTGAAATACATTAATTTTCTTTTTTATTCCTGTGGATTTTAAGGAATGAAATTCATCTAATAGATTTATTGTATGAACACTTGTAGAGACAATACTATATCAGAGACAACTAGAGGCTAGATTCGAAGATTAAGTTTTTTGAAGAAGAAATATGGGATATGCAAAAGATCCCTTTGAGCACAAAGAAGATGTTGTGGGAGTGGATATGAATATGCAGAGTGATAAGACATAATCTAATGGGCCTATAAACCTAGAGGAACGTCAAGATCTTGTGGGATCTATGAGTAGCTTAAGGGTCAAAGTCCAGAGTTCCCAAGTAGATAATGAAAGAATGATTAGAGCTTAAGAGAGGAAAAACCAAATGAATGCTAGATTGATTAAAATCTTGACTCAAATTCAAAGACAACTGTAGCATGGACATGGCTCTAGTGACGTTGGAGGAAGCATAGGTAGCTCAAAAAGAGTCTCATAGAAGACCTCAAGAATCCATAAGAACCTCTCGAGAATCAAGGAGTACCTCTCGAGATGTGACAAACCATCCCTTTCCATCCGAGTCATCTATCAATGAATCATATACTCTTGAGGATCCATTGAGTAGCCCAAATGTGTCTCCAATTAAACACCAAAGGAGTCATGATTGACACGACTTGCAAGGAGGATTTCATAAAATAAAGCCACCCATCTTCCATGGTGAAAACAAGTCTAGGCAAGATATTGAAGCTTAGTTGTTGGGAATGAGAAAGTATTTTCAGCGTCATGATTACTTAGGGAACATGCAAGATATAATTTCCATTCATAATTTACAAGGAAAGGCTTCTATTTGGTGGTATCATCATCAACAAGTAAAGATGATCAATGAAAGGAAGGTTGAATGGAGGCAGTTCAAGAAATACTTCCAACAAAAGTATCTTTTTGACCATTACTATGAGAAGAAGATACAAGAGTTCCATGATCTTAAGTTAGAAAACATGACAATGGATGAATATGAAAGAAGATTCTTGGAATTGCTTAGGTATGTCAAGGACATTAGAGATGACAAGGTAGAAGTACAATGCTTTCTTTGTGGGCTACCTTCGTTCTACAAGGACTGGATTCAATTTGATGAACCCAAGACACTTGAGGAGGAATCTGGAAAGCCGAATACTTGTATGTTTAGAACAAAGGAAAAACAAAATTTCAGAATTCTTGGAAGGATAAGAAAAGAGAGATCCAAGATCAAAGGAAGAAGGGTGTCAAGCGTCCTTTCTTTAGAAATAGTCCTAACTCTTTCCAACAAAACCAACTAGTTCAAAGTGGGACAAAAATCATTGAATCTTTAGGCAAAAGAGCAAGGTTGGCACTTAAATGTTGGGGTTGTGGAGAGGAACATATGTATAAAGATTGTTCACATCGTAGAGACAAAATGGGGAATGTTCAGAACATCTAGGAAGCTACTACAATAAAAAATGTAGCATGAAACATTCCCTAGATCCATGTAGCATTGGATGATCGCCAAAGCAAACTACAAATCAATTATGATCGAGATTGAAGGTAAGATTGCAAACCAATCCATTTCAATTTTAATTGATCTCAGGGAAAGTCATAGTTATGTTACTCTTAGGTTTGTTGAAGTTTTCTTCTTAAGCAGAGTAAGCATATCAAGTGTAAGCATACCAAGCCTTGATTAGTTCAATTAGCTACTGGACCCAAGAGGAAAATTAATGAGATGTTGAAGGACTAAATATTAGAGATGAATGGACTCATACTCATGTAGATTTGAATATATTACCACTTGGTTCATATGACATTCTTATTGGAATGGATTGGTTGGAGCTACACCATACCATTTTGGATTGTTGCAAGAAGACATTTAATTGTCTTGAAATATGATGTCTTATTGGAATGGATTGGTTGGAGTTACACCATGCCATTCTAGATTTTTGTAACAAGACATTTAATTGTCTTCATGAGGATGGAAACTAAAGGACAACGAAAGATATTCCAAGGCCAATATCCATAAGGTGGGTTTCAACTTTACAATTGAAGAAGAGCTTTAAAAAGGGGTGTTAGATGTTTGTAGCCCATGTAGTGGAACCAACAAAAGACGAAGGCCCAAGTCTTGCATCAATTTGAATATGTATTTCCAGAGGAAATCCCTTGCTTACCTCCCAAAGAGACCTCGATTTCTCTATTGATATGGTGCTTGCAGTTGCACTTGTTTCCTAAGTCACAAGGTTTTCCAAATTTGAACCTCGAGGTTTGAAATTTGGCGAACCTAAAAAAAAATGTTCTGGTTCATTCAGGTTCATGTCTACCTTAGGTTGTTGCTTTCGTTGGATATCTCAAGTCGAACAGAATCAGGATTCCGTGGCATTTATTATATCCAACTCANAACCTCGAGGTTTGAAATTTGGCGAACCTAAAAAAAAATGTTCTGGTTCATTCAGGTTCATGTCTACCTTAGGTTGTTGCTTTCGTTGGATATCTCAAGTCGAACAGAATCAGGATTCCGTGGCATTTATTATATCCAACTCATTATAAAAACTCCCACTATCGTTTCATAGCAGCTCGTTGATTTAAGGGTTGTCGGGTCGAAGAGAGCCACAATCACGTGCTAGAGGTGAGAGTTGCCAGATAAGAGGGACCCAACTAGTCTCCTATAATAGAGAATTGAGCCACCGATAGCTACTGTAATTGAAGTTAAGTGTGTTCGTGGGGTCTAAGACAAAGCTTCCAGTGGGAAAAGAAGCACCTAAGTCACAACATTCGCCGGACATGAAGTTCAAAATTCGGGGCTGAATTACCAATTTACCAGTTAGATTTGCGGTTGAATGGATGAACTTTCGTGTCATATTACCAGTCCAATGATTGAATTTACGGCGTGGAATAACTACTTATTAGGAAACATTAATCGCTACATTAATGATTAATCTATTTTAATTAATTACACATATATTATATAAATATAATATTTATTACATAACTTATCTATATTATAATATAAACTTAAATATTACTTTATAAATGATCTAATTTACATATCTTTTAACTACATAACAAAATTTATATATATATATATATATATAAATTTTGTTATGTAGTTAAAAGATATGTAAATTAGATCATTTATAAATTAATTTATATAAGTTAAATAATATATAACCTAGATTTGTTATGTTGATATCTTATTATTTTATGTTATATTTCATTTAAAGTTATATATAGCCGAACCTAATGGCAAACCTTATCCAAACCTTATTGGAAAATTTGAATTCGAATTGAACTTAATCGTTGTCAAACCCAAACTCGAACCCGAACCATGTGACATAGCTTGTGTCCAAGACTCCATACATATTGGATACTCCAGAGTTGACAAAGTTGCAAATACAATCGGAAGAATTGCTGAAGAAGGGGTATATATGACCAAGTGTCTCTCCTCAGGGAGCACCAATATTATTTATGAAGAAGAAAGATGGGACCTTGAGGTTATGTATTGATTATAGGTTGCTGAATAAAGTCACTTTCAGATAAATATCCTCTATCCATCATAGATGATTTATTTGATCAACTGAGGGGGAAACAGAGATCTTTTCAAAGATTGACTTGTGGTCAGGCTACCATCAAGTAAGGATAAAGGATGAAGACCTTTTTAAAACAACCTTCAGATGTAGATATGGACACTATGAGTTTGTAGTGGTGCCATTTGGCTTGGCAAATGCACCAACTACTTTTATGTGTCTTATGAATGGTATTTTCTGTCATTACTTGGACAAGTGTGTAGTTGTTTTCCTCAACGACATTCCGATTTACTCAATCGAGCAACTTTCGCACCTCTATAGAGGATGCATTCTTTGTCACTTGATTCCATAAAATGACCCAATTTTTCTCATTTTATGGCTTTGTCATGGGGGGGAAACAACATCAATTATTATTAACAATGCACCATAGAATTTGGATACAAGAAATGACTAGGAATCGATCAT
>SNQJ01S0091770.1:2279-27411 GCA_010110895.2 Picea sitchensis | reverse complement strand
CCATATGTTCTTTATATATAGAACATATGGTGACCATGGTGACCATCCATGAAGAGATGCATCCCTTGGGTAATAAATATATTTATACTTTATATTATATTAT
Organism: Picea sitchensis; assembly: GCA_010110895.2. Lineage (NCBI taxonomy): Eukaryota > Viridiplantae > Streptophyta > Pinopsida > Pinales > Pinaceae > Picea > Picea sitchensis. The sequence continues at coordinate 27,308 of SNQJ01S0091770.1, read as the reverse complement.
ACATATAATATAAATATACGTTATATTTTATTATATATATTTATACTTTATATTATAAATATATTATTACATTAATAATATTGCTTAATAATTAATAATCATATCATTAATTACCAATCTAGTAGAATGTATTTCCGATTTTTCCCAAACATCAACAAGGCCTTGGTAGAAGCATTCTTCAAGATAGACTGGAAGGTAAAATCAAAGGGATGAAGTTAACCAAGACTCATACCCTTTACCTCATCTACAATTCATGGATGAAAACTTGCTTATGGGTGTACCTACCATTCGGGATTCATCGGATTTCAAATCCACCCTTGGCACCTTCCTCCTCGCCTCTGGTACCCAAATCAATATTACTAGTTATCCCTCATCTTTATTTTCAAAACTTATCTGATCATCCAACACAATGTTGACGCTTGAAAGAACAATGTTGGATAATATGCTCGCAAATGATTGTCAAGATTTATTATTTAACTATATTAATAATATACTAGTAGGTAGGACCCCTTGTTTAACTTATGGCACTATGATGGAGAAGCGACACTTATATTTTTTCCGCCTATGTATTGGTTGTGACACAGTTTCTACAACTCATTTGCTTCAAATCATGGTTAAAATGCTTATGATAATATGTTGTGTGCAAGGTGATTAAAACAAGAAACAATATGATCTTGATTATCTCTCACAAAATATGATTATGTTCCCTATTGGATGAAAGAATTACACTCTAGTTTTAATTATTGATATTGTATATTGTCCATAGAAAATTTCGGTGATCACCTCGACCCTTGCTACTATTGTTATGCACATTTGTTTGAATTGCAATTTGGTTGTATTCCTAGAAATTTTTCATATGATAAATATGGATAGTGGCAAGGGGTGGCACACTTTGTAATATCACGCACTTTGTAAATTGTAACATGGAAAGTTTGGAATATTTGGTTGTATTAATGGTTTTGAATGTTAATGGTATGGTGAGCTGGCTAGTGGGATTGGCTCGTACTAAGACATGAATGAAAATCTGAAGGAAGAAATGACGTGCAGTAAATTCACATCACTCAAACTCACCTCGAGCCCACCACCTAGTCATTCTTTCATTATGGCTTTGTTAGTTGATGTTGCTTCGCCTTGCTTGATCATGGAGGAAGTATAAAACCCTGGTTTTTTCTCCTTACGCAATATTTAACAGGTATGGGGTTTTCTTACTTATCCATCCATGAAATCTGATCTTCCCTTAAATCAAAATGTTGGCTCTGGTTGCTCATGGTATGTGTATTGGTTATTTGCAAGGTTTTTCTTCTTGTGGTGGTTGTATTTGAGCCATGGTGTTGAAGGAATAATGTGGGGTCTTTTACTGTGTATGATTGTTCACATTTATTTGTTATGGAAAAGAATTAAGTTTGAAACCCCAATCCTAGCCTACCTTTGGTTCGTGTTTTGAGTTTTCCCTATTCGTAACTCCTCACCACTTCTTGTCTGTGGGTTATTTGTACACCCATCGGCCTTTTGAGTTATGGTTTTGTGGTTAATATGTCACACCTTGGTCACTGCCCTGTGAATGTTAAGTGAAATATGATGAAAGACTAAAACCTTTTGTTCCTTGTCCTAGCCAAACCCTCAGTTTTTAACCTTCCTTCTTATGACCTTACTATCACTATTGCATGGTGAACCTTATGAAAATATGAGGACATTCCTTACCTAGATTTTGGTGGGAGCACTATTCGTGATATTTTGGTTTGGGCACGGGTTTTAATTGGTCACTTGTTATGTTGTGATGAAGGAAGTGTTGGATTCACTTATTCTTTGGAAGTTACAGTCTATTTATACGAAGCTCATGAATTTGATAGAAATGTTGTGAATTATTGTTATATTATCCATGATCGATTATAATAATGAAAAGCACTTGTGGAGTGATATTTTTGTGCTATGCAACTACCAAACCCTCTTTTTAAATTTCTCTGTTGTCTCTACCACTTACTGTCATTGACATATCTCGAACCCTACTCATTACAATGAAGGCGTTTCATACTCCAGTTTGAATTTTGATGAGAGCATTGTTCTTGCTCGGTTACTTGGGCATGAGTTTAATTGGTCTCTTTCTTGGCAATTGTGTAAATATTCTTGTACTCACCTATTCATTGGAAATTACAATCTGTTGAAGCTTGTGTTCCTGATAAAAAAAATTTATTTATCTTGGTTAAATCGTCATTTTTTATTGTTTGCGAAGGCACCTGTGTTTGAAATGTATGATGCTCGAATTAAATAATACTGCCCAAAACGAAATTAAAAGAGGTTGCATTGAATGATGGTTTGATTTAATGATGGATATGAGTTTTTTTGGGGGAGCATTGTGTGTGACCTTGTGAGATTTAAAGGACCATTGTTGGGGTTGATGTTATGAATCATGGGGTTGATGTTATGAATCATGGCTCATCCACTCTAATATTATTGTTTTATTCCTATAGAGATTATGATGTTGTTCATAATTTATGGTATATAATGATAATATTTTTATAATGGTTACTGTGGTTAAATATTTCTTGGCATACAGATAGTTTACTAGGAGGCCAGGGAGCAATTTTGTTAAAGAAGGCATCAATTTGGATTATTGTTTTGGAAACAGAATATTGTTTAAACTTCAAAATTTTGGACAGAGATATATTTTGATTGCATCAGATATAACATGTTTTGATTTTTCACTTGAACAGTATCCGTAAATTTTCCCTATCATTCTCCCATTTTTCTCTAATTACACTCCCTCCACGATCCCAATTTCACTTATTTCATCCCTATTATGTGATATAAATTTTGAAAGAGAAGTTTGTGTGGAAGTGAGAGAAAGATAACATAGCAAGGGTTGAGGACTGATATTCTTGATATTTTTATATACATAGTTAATTGTTTGGTTAATTGTTGAACATTATTTTTATATTGATTCCCTCCATGATACCAATTTTTGCTAATTACACTCCCTCCATATTTCCCATGAACCCTATCATTCCCTGTTCACATGGAAATTAATGAATGATGTGTTATGGATGGATTTGTATGTATCTCGTGTCAATTTTGGGGCCAAATTTTGATTCATGTAAGCAGAGTGTCATGTATGGTTTATTAAGAGCTTTATTACTGACAAATTGTTGCTACAAGATGAGATTTTTTAGTAGAGGCAATAATGGTCGAAATAACAGAGGCAGGGGAAATTGAAATCGAGGCCATATGAGCCCTAGATTTTCTATCCATTTTGGCACTGACCCGCAAGAATTGAACAACCGGTTCCAAGATGGGTTCTTTAATTGGGTTGGACATGGGATAATGCACCCTCGACCAGAAATACCTCCTTTCCAACCTCCTCAAAATATTTTTGACATTCTCATTCCTCCACATGTGTCTTTGCATCCCAAAGTCCCCACAAATGATGGTTGGAAAGAAATTGTCCACCAGTCTATCTCTCACCATCGTGGTTGGCCCACTATTTCATTGCCTTTACCACCAACGATTAATACCCATGTTCAAATTTATCATTTTGTTTCTCCATTTCAGTCTTCACACACCAGTAAGAGATTAAAAACTAATATTCCCCAACCTGTGTAAGACAAAGGAAAAGTAGTTTCCTCCCCTTCTTCTGACTCCACTAATTCCTCTAAAATTGTGTCTTCCTGCCTTCATTTAAAGGATGATTGGTCCCATGTGATCAGCAAGATACAACCCCAGGGGTCTAATCAATCAAGGGCTACTTTAGAAAATTCTAAGGGAGACAGTAGTGAAAAAAGGAAAATTGTCCCATGTTGATGGACGTTTATGACACACTGTCAACTGGAAGGGAATAGTTTGGTCCGAGGTTGTCTAAATAACCCAAGTCATTTGGAATAACTACCCCTGAAGGGTTTAATGACTTCGTTAGCCGATAAAGGGATCTAATCTAAACTACAAAAATAAAATAACTAACTATGCATTAACGAAGATTTACTATATGCATTCACTATTCTCACTTTTATATACAACATATACAAATAAACATGTGAAAGATTTACGAGAAACCTTGTAAACTAAGGTTGTACAAGAGAACCAAATATTAGGAAAAATCAAATAGATCTAGAACATACTACTAATGTAATTTTAACCTTGAAACTAAAAAAAGATGAATGTAAATAATAATTTTTTAACTTAAATAAACAAAGTATTTAAGCTTAAATGTTAATTTACATTCCCAAAATATAAATCAAAACAAATAGAAAATCATTAACCTATGATTGGCCATTATTTAAAGAGAACTTTTGGTTGTGCCTTCATATATAACGTTGCTCCAACAACCTGTCTGTTGAGAGAAATTTATACGAGAAGGTTGTGTAATTATAAGATTGTGACAATGTCAAGATGAAAATCACTTTGATTGACAATTTAAATCTTATTTTAAATGCAGAAAGAATAACTTTCAAATCATGATTCTTAGTGAAGATATAATAGACTAATTGAAAATAAGAAAAATCTCAATTGAACAATTATATCTTTGCAAATCCACATTACATGAATAAACTCAATATAATATAATATTTGTATTGAAATGATACAATCACCAAGACCAAGACAATTGGGATAAAAGACTGTTAAAGATTGACAAAATTAATACATAAATGATAGCAATTAACCATGTATTGATAAAACAAACTAAAGCTAATTTAAATCAATGCATAATCAATTAATCAAAGAATATGAACCATAATCAAAATATATTATAATGAAAACAAAACCATTTTACTCACAGGACAAAATCCATTAAGCAATCTGGAATTTCATATTCTTCTTCAAAAATATTGGTTCATTCTCCCAAAAATTCCAACCATGTGTTACTCCTTTTGAAAAGAAAAAGTTTAAAAAATAAATAATATACAAAAGAAGGGATAAAAATCCTCCTCTGAATTTTTTCAATCCCCCCCTCTGTGGATCTGAACTTTATCATATATTTATGCAATGAATGAACAGTCTGGGCATCACTAACAATTTCTTCCACCTGAAATTTTCCTCGGAAAGAGACCAAAATATCTCTCAAATCACGCATGTTTTGGGGGAAAATCTCTTGAGTAAGTTAAATGGGTCCATTCTGCATATGGGTTTTCATTTGTTTCTTGAGATTCCTCACGGTTTGGCTGCAATTAGTCCCGCAAAATTGTCTATCTGTTCTTGAACGCATTTCCAAATCTTATATGTTGTTGCTCATAAATTATTTGCAACAATCCAATGTTATTTTTTATCAATTACATTTAGATAAAAAAAATCAAGCCATGATCAGATCTGTACCAAATATATGATCATAGAAACCTATGAAACAAAAATAAATGAATTTAATAACCTAAATATAAAAATTGTCAATAAAACAAAATCTAGAACAATAAAATTAGAATAAATTTAAACTAAAAGCTAACTATAAGTTGTAAACAAATATTGGTTATATTTTCCTTTCAAATATGATCTTAAAATTCTAGAAGCTTCAATTTGATGGAGATGAGAAAAATATTAATTTTGGGTTTCCACAAAATCAAACAAATGATAGATAATTCTTTTTTTATTTTGAAATGAGATGCAAAATGACAAAAGAATTTAATTAATTTAACCCACCAAATGATTTTGTGAAAATGAGAAACCAACCAAGATATTATTTGATAAAGTATTGAGCCCATTATTCAAAATAGTCAAACTTGTTAATGAGAAAAAGGCAAAAACATAATTATAATTTAAACGAAAGTAAACAATTGATAAAAATAATGTTTTCGTTTAAATTAATATTTCGATGCTCGTTTCTAAATTTTGACATATACTCTTGTAATGAATCTCTCATACTATGGTGAATGTCTTAAGTTTTTCTCAAAGCAAGCCAAGGTCTGGAACTATTCGAAAAGGTTGATTATGGAGCTCATTGTAATTTCCAAGATTCAAAATAAAATTACAAAACTACCAACTTTTAGGGAAGGGCTTATAATATTTGAGACATTTGCATAACATACTATGTATTATCACAGATCTAAGTTTGTTTCTCCTTCATTCAAATTTGATCAAATGTGAACAAATGTCATAGGAAAGATGTGTCACAATAAGCTTTCTTCCTGTAAAATCATTGCTATTAATCCATGTTTTCACAAATCAAAGGATGAGATCAACTTGAAAAATGAATATGCAAGCATTGTGGAACAACTAGGAAGCCAAATATTTAAACATTGTAGATAATCCAGAAAATCAAATCTTCACCTCATGAAAGAAAAATGAAGAATCGATAGTGAAAAGCATGAAGAATCAATCATTTAAAAAAGGAAACCATGAAATGATTTGCTTTAATTTAGGAAAGATAAACAAAAAAACAAAAACAAATGAAAAATGGGATTTTTCCAAGATTCTAATGGGGGGCCTTTAAATTTTGTAAAAATTTAGGTGGAGTTGTTGGGGCCCAACAAATGGCGACTTACTAGATGAAACAATTATCTCTGAACTAGTAAGCTTTCATCTTAGGAAGAAAAGATTAAGACTTGAAGAAGGATTTAAGCTCCCTGAAATAAATTCACTTTGAGACCATATAGTATTAGGATAAGCTCAATGTTATAACCAGAAAATAGAATTTTCTTTGCAGGGGATTATAACACAAAAGAATGTATTAATCAAAGAGTCACAATGTTTATGAAAAGGACTTCAATACCATTGACAGAGCCACAACTGCTAGGAGGCGTCCATAGCCTCGACAGGGATGTCATTTAACCCACTCAAATTATTTAATCACATCCAATAATTGTATTCACATGATGTATACTTCCATAAAAGTTAATTTAAAAGCATATACATGCTACCTCTCGACCTGACGTTGCTTCGTTTCTAGTAGGCTTGTTTAGTACCCCGACGAAGTTGCCTTGGTATCATGTGTGCATTTACCCGCTGCTAGCGAGCCTGTTCACTACCCCGATGAGTTTACACACACTTCTCACACTTAAGTTCTTCCAACCCTCTTATCCCACTTTTAAATAATGATACAATTAGATATTTATTGATGGCAAAGAGAGTGGGGTGATACTAGAGGTTAATTGCAATACAAGTGAAAAGTTGATCATGTTATTTATTTTCTTTCAAAACTGGAAGTTTTATCATGGTTTAGATATTTTAGATTTCAATTAAGAAATCCTCTAGAGAATGGGGAAGCACTTAAAAGTGGTTCCTTAAGAATATGGACGACCTAAAATTTTTAAAGATTATCGTAATTCTCAAAGATTTAAACCATATCTCTGATGTAATGCTCTGGCAAAGATAATTTGAGGACAAAACGAAAGTGACAATTGACTTAAAAATCATTTGTCTGAGATATATCTTAATATCAGGACCTCTTTGAACTATTTCAAATTGCTTGAAAAAGACAATTCTTGAAATGAATGCTTCCTTCCGACGATTTCTCTTAGATCAACAATATAATGGTTCAAAAAGACAGAAAATAAGAAAATTCAATAAAAGAAATAAAAGAAAGAAAAAAACACAAAACAAACCAAATCAGATTTTATTAATGGAATTTAAAATCAGAAGTGCATAAAAAAAACAAATTGAAAATAGAAAAATCACACTTTCAGAAACAATTTTGGCCAAAGATAAACCTAAGCTTTGGGATCTACTAGCATCCCACTGTAAAATAAAGGAAGAACTAAATCATGTAAAATATCATGTGCAAGCAAGTTCTTTTCTTAAGATAGTGACGCATCAGATGTTACTTTGACCAAGCATTATTATTAAAAATAAAAGAGACTAAAAGAAAATAGAAAAATACTTATTAAGATGAGTGTAGTCCTACTCGTGGCAACTTGGGTGAAGGTTGAATTCGGTTGAATTGACAGTTCAAATTTACTTATCTCTTTACTTTCCATTTTAAAATTTTCATGATGATAATCCATTTTTGAAAAGAAATATTCAACGAAAAGTAGATAGAAAATTATTAAAGTGGACTTCCATGAAAACATTCATATTATGGTTTTCTCGGTGTACCCACTTGTGTTCATAACTGAATTATTACAAAAAGAAACAATGAGAAAGAAAAATAAAGGAAACCTACTCCTAAACCTACTCTAACTACTAAACAAATCGAAATACTAAATGAAGTCATGCTTCCAATGTAACCATCGGAGTAACTTCAATCCTGCAATTAAAACAATATCGAATATTAGTGACAAGAATGGTAGTATATCGAAATATGACAAAAATACATCATGCTTACCTTTATAATCATCATTTAGAAACAAAGCAATAATGACCTTATGATGACTTAGCCACCCTCCTCTACCTGCAGGTCGGACGGTCCACGCCAACAGGATCTTTCTTTCTTCACTGGCCCGAAGAGCCTTCTAAAATGCTCCTCTATTTCCCTTTTGGGAAATTTGCACCCACAATCAACTTCGTGAAATTCCCCTTGTGCTTGGGAGATCGGACTTCGCTCCCTCGTGAATCCAATGGTCAAGCGCTTTGTCCCTCTGTCTCCGAAACCCAAAAACAGTCAACGCTGACCTTTTCTCTTTCCCCTTAGGACTTCTCCCTATCACGATTTCGACGATCGCAATGTCGAGAAACTCACCTCTTCGACTCCCGAGACCCGATTTCCCGAAACTCCGATGCGCTCGCAAGCTTTGACTTTTCAACGCCCCTTCACTCCGTCAGGACCTCGGACTTCGCAATATCGCGAATCCTAATGCAAGGTTTCGGAACTTCACTCCACGAAATCCTGAAATGATCAATGGACTTTGACTCCGCAACGATAATGTGCCACCTGTCCACCTTGCCGACCCTATGGCCCACACACACATGTTTCCTCGCCTCTCGCAGCTTTGTGAACCTTGATACCAAATCTCCGACTCTTCCTCTCACGAAATCCCGATAGGTGATTTCACGAGTGATCCAACGACCCCTGCTGCCTTAGAGCGATGGTTCTATCCCTCCTTAGCTTTAAATCTTCGGGAATACTTGTTGTATCTCCCCTACTCTTCCGCGAGATCTAACGGCTCACGGGACTACGCGAAATCTCCTCAGAGAATTATTATCGTCCGTTCTTCCTATGTGAATCTATCATCCTGCAGTCCGACGTCGCTACGCTTTTCTTCCAACTTTCAAAGAATTTGGCCTCGTACCTTCCTTCGACTCCTTCGAAGGTTCAAATCCTTCTGAGATTTTCCATGGATTTCAAGTCCTTCAGAAAACCTCTTTCTCACACTCCTTGCGACAACCTTCAAACACTTCCAAGTGTTGAATACTTCGACTCTGTGCACACCTGCAGCAGTAGTCTCTCAATACTTCACTCAGGTCCACAACTCTGAGGCTCTACTCAGCCTGCGCACTCCTTGCACGGCTCCTATGCCTAACTGCAATTTTGTGTGAATGAGAACAAAATCTAAACTATCTAAGTCCTTTGTCAACGCACTCCTTGCAAACAATTCAACTCCACTCCTTGCAGGAAATCTCACTCAGACAGAAAAACAGTTGAAACTCATTCCTACTCCCTCTCAGACTTCAAAATCAAACCATGAATCATATACACAGCATATGAAGAAAATGTATAACAGGAAGCAAACATTCGTGAGCATATCAATCAACATACATACACAGAGAACAACACAACGCCATGAATCTGAATCAAACTCTTTTTTTATTAATTCAAATATCTATACATGGGTGTTCTTACATACTCTCTACTTCTTCTCTATGCTCTTGCTAATTGCAATAATGTTACAATACACAAAAAAGGGTGTCTATATCCCGTTTCCCTCTCTCATTCTAAAACTGTCTAATCTACTCATTCAATTCCTATCTACATGCATTAACTAACATAAATGCCTCCATCTACTAAGGACAAGAGCGAATCGCTCAAGGTCCGTTACATTATACAAGTGCACCTTCATTTAATTGTTTCAATTCATTTACGGTTGGCGCATTTATTTTAAGGGAATTTCAAAATTTGCGCTGGGCTTGTCCAGCTATCCGGTGTCTCTGCATTAGGTCGCTTGAGGTCGACAATGCTCCTGCATCATACTGCCTCGCTTAAAAATTTTCATGGGATCCTGTCCATGAGCTCGTGCACGGTCTGTCCATGCTTCTGTATTTCTGCTTCATTCTCCCAGCTGGCATCTTCAACTGGATGGTCCTTCCACTTGACCAAATATTCAAAGTATTCTTTCCTTCTGGTCTTCTTACTCACTCTTTTGTCCAGTATGCGCTCCAACTGCATATTTTCTGCAACTGGCATTTTCTTTCGCCATTGCACCTCTGGCTGCTCATTTCCTTCCCCTGCTTCCTCAGGTTTATATGGGTACAAATCTGAGACATTGAATATCAGAGAAATTCTGATCCCATCCAGTAATTCAATCTCGTAAGCATTTGCCCCGAATTTCCTCAAGACCCTACATGGTCTGATTTTCTTCATCTTCAATTTATTATATGTTCCTCTCGGGAACCTTTCCTTTCTCAAATGTGCGAGAATCAAATCACCAACTTCGAACTGAAGTTGTCTTTTGTGCTAATCTTCTCTCTGTTTATACTCTTGGTTTGAATTCTGCAATCGAGTCTTCACCTGGCTGTGAAGTTCCTTCATCGACTCTGTGAATTCTTCTGCACTAGCACTCCTAGTCACAGTCTGCTCGGAATCCCTCAGCTCAAAAATCCCTCTCGGATGCATGCCATATACAATCCGAAATGGACTCTGCCCTGTGCTTTTGTTCACTGAGTCATTATACGCAAACTCTGCCTGTGGTAATATATTGTCCCACTATTTTTGGTGTTTTGTCACCAGGATTCTCAGCAAGTCTCCCAGACTTCTGTTCACCACTTTTGTTTGTCCATCCGTCTAAGGATGATCAACAGAACTAAATGACAAGTTTGTTCCCATCTTCTTCCACAATGTCCTCCAGAAATTCCCTACGAACTTCGTATCTCTATCTGAAACTATGCTTCTTGGTAAGACGTGAAGTCAAATGACTTCTTTGAAAAATAGGTTCGCAATGTGAGTTGCATCACTGGTTTTCTGACATGGGATAAAGTGTGCCATCTTGGAAAATCTATCCACCACTACAAAGATTGAGTCGAACCCTCTTTGTGTCCTTGGCAACCCCAATATAAAATCCATGTTGATTGCATCCTACGGCTTCTCAGGTATGGGAAATGGTTGATAAAACCCCGCATTCTGCCTCCTTCCTTTTGAATGCTGGCAAATTCTGCATTTTTCCACAAATATTTTAACTTCTGATCGCATTCCTGGCCAAAAGTATGACTCATTCAGCTTTGCGAATGTCTTTTCATGACCGAAGTGTCCGACCAATCCTCCATTGTGTTTATCCTTCAGCAAATTCTCCCTCATGGAGCATTTCGGAATACAAAGTTGATTACCTTTAAACAATAATCCTTCCTGGATCATGTATTCTGCCCATTGGCTTTTATCTCTAAAATTGGATTCTCAGTTGCTTCATACGCCTCCTTAAAATCTGGATAATCTGTGTATATGTTCCTGAGATCATCAAAACCTAATGTTTTGACTTTGAACTACTGCAACAGCAAACATTTCTTGTTCAAAGCATCAACCACTTTGTTAGCAGTACCAGAAATATGTTTAATCACAAAAGTGAAACTCTACATGTATTCAACCCATTTTACATGTCTCTGATTCAACTTTTCCTGTTGAGTCACAAACTGCAATGCATGATTGTCACTATACAAAACAAACTCTTTCGGAATCAAGTAATGCCTCCACTTCTTCAATGCTTGAACAATAGAATACAACTCCTTATCATATGTGGAGTACTTCACCTTCGCTTCATTCAGCTTCTCGTTGAAATATGCTATCGGCCTGTCTTCCTGACTCAAGACTGCCCCTATTGCAAACCCACTTGCATCGCATTTCACTTGAAATGTCTTTTGGAAATCCGGCAACACCAAAATTGGTTGTTCTGTGATTTTCCCCTTCAATAGATTAAAACTCTTTTCAGCCTCTTCTGTCTAGTGAAAAGATTTATGTCTTTTCTTCACTGTGTCCATCATCGCTGCACTAATTCCACTAAAATTCCTGATGAATTTTCGGTAGAAACTAGCTAATCCGTGAAAACTTCTCACCTCAAATATACTTTTTGGTGACGGCCAATTCTTGATTACCTCCACCTTATCTGGATCCATTCTCAATTTATCTGCAGAAATAACAAACCCCAGATAAATGAGCTCTGTCTTCATGAATGAGGGTTTCTTCATGTTTATCAATAGCTTCTCCTGCTGTAGCCTCTTCATCACTGTAGCCAAATGCTTCAAATGCTCGGCCACTATTTTACTGAAAACCAGTATGTCATCCAAATACACAATGACAAATTTTCCGATGAACTCCCTCAGGACTTCGTTCATCAACCTCATGAAAGTACTTGGCGCATTTGTTAAGCCAAACGGCATAAAAATCCATTCATACAACCCTTCGATGGTCTTGAAGTCTGTTTTCCATTCATCACCTTCTCTCATGTGGATCTGGTGATAACCACTTTTCAAATCAAACTTTGAAAAATACTTTTCTCCACTCAAGCAATCCATCAGATCATCCATCCTCGGCAATGGAAATCTGTACCTGATGGTTATTTTGTTGATCGCCCTCGATTCAGTACACATCCTCCAGCCTCCGTCTTTCTTCGGACTGAGTACTGTTGGAACAGCACACAGACTCAAGATTTCTCTGACCAAACCTTTGTCCATCAAATATTGGACTTGTCTTTTGACCTCTTCATTCTCTTGTGGCGTCAATATGTACGCAACTTTGTTTGGTAAACTGGCTCCTGGTATGAGATCAATATGATGAATCACACTCCTGATCAGTGGCAATGAATGAGGTAAGTCATCCACCACTATGTCAGCGAACTCTTCCAGCAGTTCCTGAATCTTTTCTGGTAAATCTTCTACTCTCGTGTTGGTCAAAACAATCTTCGGTTTCCTGAGCACATTGAATTGTGGTTATTCTTTCTTCTTTATCTCGGTAAGAAGTTCCTTCCCACTCATGAGAAGTACAGTGTTACTTACTTCAGGTTTCACTTCCTTGTCCTTGATTGGAAGCAACATGTGAGTTCTCCCATTCTTTTCTAAGGTGTATGTGTTCACTCTCCCATCATGAATCACATTCCTGTCATATTGCCATGGTCTACCCAGCAATAGATGAAAAACATCCATAGGAATAACATCACACAAGATCTTATCATTATATCCTCCTATCTTAAATTCAACTAAACATTGTTTAGTGACAGTTACCTGATGTCCTTTTTGTAACCAAGAAACTTTGTATGGGCTTGGATGATCAATTGTCTCCAGCTCCAGCTTTTCTACCATCTCGGTTGAAACGAGATTATCAGTGCTTCCACTGTCCACAATGACCTTGCATACCCTGTCCTTGGTTTTGCAAGCAGTCCAAAAAAGCCTATTCCTTTGGACTGAACTCTCCACCTCTTTCTCTGGTGTCAAAAGAGATTTTTGCATCATCAACGATCTTCCGCCTTCATCATCTTCTGCCTCAACATCCCGCCTCTGTGCTTCGGTGATGTGAGCTTCTCCTCCTTATTTCTTTTTGTCAGGACATTCATAAGACTTGTGCCCATTCTTTCCACATGTGAAGCATGTTATCACTCCACCTCTTCCTCTTCCTCTACTTCTGGTACAAGGAATCGTATTATTATCATCATAATCTCCTCTCGGTTCGGTATGCTTCCCTCTTTGTTCAGCATATTGTCCTCGCTATGAGGATCCACCTCTCTCAGTTCGAGTCTGAGGTTTCTTCCAGTCTTCCTTGGGATTCTGGTTTCTATCCTGGGCAACTGATTTGCCTCTGGGATGACTTCTGCCTCGGCCTCTTTGACCCTGATTTCAGCTCAACTTCTCTTCAGCTTTCACAGCCAATTGATAAGCATCTTCCACCATTCGGATGGTCAACATTCTCATCTCATCCTGGATATCATATCTCAGGCCATTCATGTATCTAGAAACCTTTTCATCATCGCTTTCTCGATGACCTGCCCTGATGTTCAGCCTATAGAATTCTTCAGTATATTCTTTTACTGACATTAGCTTCTCTCTCAGGTTCTGCATCCTTCTGAACAGAGTGATCTGGTAATATCTGGGGATGAATTTCACCTTCATCTTTGCAATCATCCTATCCCAGCTTTTGATCTTTTGTTTGCCTTTGCAGCGTCTGTCAGCTTGTAGTTCATCCCACCACAATGCTGCATGTCCCTTCAATCTCGTGACAACATGCTTGACCTTTTTGTCCTCTTCGACATCTTCATAGTCAAAGTATGTGTCCAGGGCTCTAATCCAGTCTAGAAGATCCTTTGCATCCAAGTTTCCCTCATAAACTGGAATGTTCATTTTTTCTCTTGCACCCATTCTTGCAATAGCCTTAATCAAATTTTCATTTGCGGCATCTTCGACTGCAACTTCTTCTTCATGTTCTACTTCAATTTCACTTTCAGAATCGCTAAGATCCCCAGCACTGACTGTACGCCTTTGTGTTGTTTCCATGTCTTCGAGTCTTGCTCGTAGATCACGCATCTCTCTCTCCATTTCTGGATTCTACATCTTCCTACCCCTTCCTCTTGGGATTTCCCTATCCTCTTGTGGATCGGGTGATTGTCTGTCTCTCCTCCTTGGCGGCATGATAAATTCTCCTTTTCTCTGCTACAGAAAGCAAAGAATCTTTCTGGGCTCTGATAACAAAAATGATGATGCAGCCACCCTCCTCTACCCGCAGGTTGGAAGGTCCACGCCAACAGGATCTTTCTTTCTTCACTGGCCCGAAGAGCCTTCTAAAATGCTCCTCTATTTCCCTTTCGAGAAATCTGCATCCACAGTCAACTTCGTGAAATCCCCCTTGTGCTTGGGAGATCAGACTTCGCTCCCTCATGAATCCAATGGTCAAGCGCTTTGTCCCTCTGTCTCTGAAACCCGAAAACAGTCAATGCTGACCTTTTCTATTTCCCCTTCGGAGTTCTCCCTATTGCGATTTTGGCGATCATGATGTTGAGCAACTCACCTCTTCAAATCCCGAGACCTGATTTCCCGAAACTCTGATGCACTCGCAAGCTTTGACTTTTCAATGCCCCTTCACTCCGTCGGGACCTCAGACTTCGCAATATCGTGAATCCTAATGCAAGGGTTCGGAACTTCACTCCACAAAATCTCGAAATGATCAACGAATTTGACTCTGCAACACTAATGTGCCACCTGTCCACCTTGCCAACCCTATGGCCCACGCACACACGTTTCCTCTCCTCTCGCAGCTTCGTGAACCTTGATACCAAATCTCCGACTCTTCCTCTCACGAAATCCTGATGGGTGATTTCACGAGTGATCCAACGACCCCTGCTACCTTGGATCGATGGTTCTATCCCTCCTGAGCTTTAAATCTTCAGGAATACTTGTTGTATCTCCCTTACTCTTCCGCGAGATCTAATGGCTCACGGGACTTCGCGAAATCTCCTCAGAGA
This sequence comes from Picea sitchensis, assembly GCA_010110895.2. Lineage (NCBI taxonomy): Eukaryota > Viridiplantae > Streptophyta > Pinopsida > Pinales > Pinaceae > Picea > Picea sitchensis. Next base: position 11,805 of record SNQJ01S0091770.1, on the reverse strand, counting down.
ATTCTGATCGTCCGTTCTTCCTCTGTGAATCTGTCCTCCTGCAGTCTGATGTCACTACGCCTTTCTTCCAACTTTCAAAGAATTTGGCCTCATACCTTCCTTCAACTCCTTCGAAGGTCCAAATCCTTCTGAGATTTTCCACGGCTTTCAAGTCCTTCAGAAAACCTCTTGCTCTCACTCCTTGCGGCAACCTTCAAACACTTCCAAGTGTTGAATACTTAGACTCTGCACACGCTTGCAGCATCAGTCTCTCAATACTTCGCTCAGGTCCACAACTCTGAGGCTCTACTTGGCCTGCGCACTCCTTGCACGACTACTGTGCCTAACTGCAATTTTGTGTGAATGAGAACAAAAGATAAACTATCTGAGTCCTTTGTCAATGCACTCCTTGTAGACAATTCAACTGCACTCCTTGCAGGAAATCTCACTCAGACAGAAAAACAGTTGAAACTCATTCCTACTCCCTCTCAGACTTCAAACTCAAACCAGAAATCATATACACAGCATATAAAGCAAATGTATAACAGGAAGCAAACATTCGTGAGCATATCAATCAACATACATACACAGAGAACAACATGATGCAATGAATCTGAATCAAACTCTTTTTTTATTAATTCAAATATCTGTACATGGGTGTTCTTACACACTCTCTGCTTCTTCTCTATGCTCTTGCTAATTTCAATAATGTTACAATACACAAAAGAGGGTGTCTATATCCCATTTCCCTCTCTCATTCTAAAACTGTCTAATCTACTCATTCAATTCCTATCTACCTGCATTAACTAACATAAATGCCTCCATCTACTAAGGACGAGAGAGAATCGCTCAAGGTCTGTTACATTATACAAGTGCGCCTTCATTTAATTGTTTCAATTCATTTACGATTGGCGCATTTATTTTAAGGGAATTTCAAAATTTGCGCTAGGATTGTCCATCTGTCCGGTGTCTCTGCGCTGGCTCACTTGAGGTCGGCGATGCTCCTGCATCACCTTACCATTCCCTTGAACACTCTTTATATATGAATCCTCCAACCATTCTAAAATCTTGTTGTGATATGGGTCATAATGGCATGGAAGAATGTAAGTGAGTTCAGAAAACTTGTCAATATTATGGGGACCTGACATAACCATCGGCCAAGGCCAAAGTTCTCCATCCTCCTTACAATTTTCCTTTCATTCCATATTTTCTCCATCTGAAGGATATAAAAGGAGTGTGTCAAATTTACCTACTTGATCTCTAAATAAGGTGAAGATAATCTTATCATTCCCTGGAAAATTTTCAAGATATGAACATTCCAACCAATCTGTAATCCTATCATAATACGTGCAATTACCAACATAGGATCATTCGAAAGTATTCATAGATGAAAAATATTTCTGATGAAAATAAGGTACCGAATTGGCATGGAAAGAATCTTGTAAATGGATCTTGATGTTATTGGTAGGATCAAGATAACAAGAACTTATCATGATTTTTAACTGAAGAAGAAGTGTCCCATTCTCTTGAAACTTTTCATTAAGCTTGAATACTTCAGGATTAACTATTTGAGGAAAACTGAATGGAACAACCAACATTTTTGAATAATCATCACTGGTAGTGGTGTTTGGTTGATTATAATTTTCAATCTCAAATAACTGATTGTGGTAAAAATAAAATCCTTCTTTAAGCACAAATTTTGATGAATCAATGGAAGACACAATTTGAGACCCTTTTAAATCATCCCTTAATTCCCCCACAGATAACTGATTAGAATGAGAAGTAATATGATCATGAGTGGAAATGTTCTCCTCTTTATCTTCTGTGCGAAAATCACCATTAATTTGTACTTGATTATATAGTGCAGGATTCATTCCAAAGTGATCTGGAACACATGATTGCATATCATGATGATAAAAAAAAACAGGGTACAAGGAATAATATGTAGAAGAATTGAGGAGATGAAATGCATCTCTTGAAATGATCAGAATATGTGTTTCAAATTGTGGTTTTGTTCCCTCTCCTTGAATAAACTGATCAACCTCTTTTGTATGCTTTTTCAAAGAGTACAAGATAGTTTCTAAGAGACAGTTTGGTTCATTGTGTAAGGGAAAATGTGAGAGAAAATCACTAGAGACATATGGTTGATTAATAGTCTGACTAATGATGTTGTCTCCTACTGATTGATCATGCAATTGTTCAACTAAATTAGGGGAATTTTTATTTTCCACATGATTATCAAACATTCAATCTCTTTTACTTTAGAAACAATTCTAAAATCTATGAGAGTGTGACAACTGTCCTTTTTTAAAGTCAAGGTTCCTTCCTCGGCATGAGGACACATTGTTGGAAAAGAGTGATTAGAAGTGGCAATTGCATTTTGTAAAATATGATGTTGCTCCTGATATGCCAAAATGAAAGAAGTTGACAAAAATTGTGGTGCTTCAAATTCTTCAAGATCAGCATGAAAATTGAAACCATCTTGAGGTTGAGTATTAGTGCTCAATTCAGATTGGTTAACAATTAATCGATCTTTCTTTTATGCAAGATAAATGAGATATTGAAACCATCCATTAATAAGAGACATATCTTTCAAAGGGAATCTAGTACAAACATGTATGAACCTAATTTCAAAATCCTTGAATGATTCATAATTTTCTTTCCTTAAGCAACTTAATTCTTCACCTAATTCATCATAATCATAATTGTTAAAATATGATAAAAACTAAGTTCCAAACTCAAACCAAGAATGAATTGAATTAGCTGGAAAAGACTCGAACCAATATTTAACCCGACCTCGAAACGTAAGAGAGAACAATCTGCATATAACATTAGGATCAATGATATTATGTTTTAAACATTTATATCAAAAATAAAAAGATGATCTTTTGCAGATGTACTCCCTTCTCCATCGAATGTAAGTTATGATAAGAGATAAAGTATCTTACTGGGAATGTTAATAAATGGGAGATTAGAAACATGTTCCCATAAAAAAATTTGGGCAGGACCCATTGTTATAATGTGACAATAAATAATTCGGCTCTGAGTTAACTTGTTATCTAACTAGCCCTTAAGCATGTGGATGACATTATCGAAGGATAGAAAATAAATCAAAAATATCTATGGTCGACGAACTTAAATGATTAAAACAAATAATTTGAAACTAAAACATTCAATCATTTAATTTTATTCAATCCCTCCTTCTAGCGCCATTTGTTGATGGGCATTTATGACACACTGTCAACTAGAAGGGAATAGTCTGGTCCGAGGTCGTCTAAATAACCCAAGCCGTTTGGAATAACTACCCATGACGAGTTTAACAGCTCTATTAGCCGATAAAGGGATCTAATCTAAACTTTAAAAATAAAATAACTAACTATGCATTAATGAAGATCTACTATATACATTCATTATTCTCACTTTTATATACAACATATACAAATAAACATGTGCAATATTTATGAGAAACCTTGTAAACTAAGGTTGTACAAGACAACTGAATCTTAAGAAAAATTAAATAGATCTAGAACATACTACTAATCTAATTTTAACCTTGAAACTAAAAAAAAAAATGAATGTAAATAATAGATTTTTAACTTAAATAAACAAAGTATTTAAGCTTAAATGTTAATTTACATTCACAAAATATAAATAAATAAAATAGAAAATCATTAACCTATGACTGGTCAGTATTTAAAGAGAACTTTTGGTTGTGCCTTCATGTATAACGTTTCTCCAACAACCTGTCTGTTAAGAGAAATCTATAGCAGAAGGTTGTGTAATTATAAGATTGTGACAGTGTCAGGATGAAAATCACTTTGACTCACAATTTAAATCTTATTTAAAATGCACAAAGAACAACTTTCAAATCATGATTCTTAGTGAAGATATAATAGACTAATCGACAATAAGAAAAAACTCAATTGAACAATTATATCTTTACAAATCCAAATTACGTGAATAAACTCAATATAATATAATATTTGTATCAAAATAATACAATCACCAAGACCAAGATAATTGGGATAATAGATTGTTAAAGATTGACAAAATTAATACATAAATGATAGCAATTAACCATGTATTGATAAAATAGACTAAAGGTAATTTAAATCAATCCATAATCAATTATTCAAAGAATATGAACCATAATCAAAATATATTATAATGAAAGCAAAACAATTTTACTCACACGACAAAATCCATTAAGCAATCTCGAATTTCATATTCTTCTTCAAAAATATTGATCCATTCTCCCAAAAATTCCAACCATCTGTTACTCATTTTGAAAAGAAAAAGTGTACAAAATAAATAATATACAAAAGAAAGGATAAAAATCCTCCTCTGAATTTCTTCAATCCCCCCCTCTGTGGCTCTGAACTTTCTCATATATGTATGCAATGAATGAACAGTTTGGGCGTCACTAACAATTTCCACCACCTGAAATTTTCCTCGGAAAGAGACCAAAATATCTATCAAATTGCGCGTTTTTTGGGAAAAATCTCTCGAATAAGCTAAATTGGTCCATTCTGCAGATGGGTTTTTAGTTGTTTCTTGAGATTCCTCACAGTTTGACTGCAATCAGTCCTGCAAAATCATTTGCCTATTCTTGAACACATTTCCAAATCTTATTTGTTGTTGCTCATAAATTATTTGCAGCAATCCAATGTTATTTTTTATCAATTATATTTAGATAAAAAAATCAATCCATGATCAAATCCGTACCAAATATCTGATAATAGAAACATGTGAAACAAAAATAAATGAATTTAATAACCTAAATATAAAAATTGTGAATAAAACAAAATCTAGAACAATAAAATTTAAATAAATTTAAACTAAAAGCTAACTATAAGTTGTAAACAAATATTGGTTATATATTCCTTTCAAATATGATCTTAAAATTCTAGAAGCTTCAATTTGATGGAGAAGAGAAAAATATTAATTTTGGGTTTCCACAAAATCAAACAAATGATAGCTAATTATTTTTTTATTTTTAAATGAGATGCAAAATAACAAAAGAATTTAATTAATTAAACCCACCAAATGATTTTGTGAAAATGAGAAACCAACCAAGATATTATTTGATGAAGTATTGAACCCATTATTCAAAATAGTCAAACTTGCTAATGAGAAAAAGATGAAAACATAATTATAATTTAAACGAAAGTAAACAATTGATATTTAAGTTAATGTTTTCGTTTAAATTAATATTTCTATGCTCGTTTCTAAATTTTGACATATACTCTTGTAATAAATGTCTCATACTATGGTGAATGTCTTAAGTTTGTCTCAAAGCAAGCAAAGGTCTAGAACTATTTGAAAAGTTTGATTATGTAGCTCATTGTAATTGCCAAGATTCAAAATAAAATTACAAAACCACAAACTTTTAGGGGAGGGATTATAATATTTAATACATTTTCATAACATAATGTGTATTATCACAGATCTAAGTTTGTTTCTCCTTTATTCAAATTTGATCAAATGTGAACAAATGTCATAGAAAAGATGTGTCACAATAAACTTTCTTCATGTAAAAACATTATTATTAATCCATGTTTTCACAAATCAAAGGACGAGATCAACTTGAAAAATGAATATGCAAGCATTATGGAACAACCAGGAAGAGAAATACTTAAACATCATAGATAATCCAAAAAATCAAATCTTCACCTCATGAAAGAAAAATGAAGAATCAATAGTGAGAAGCACGAAGAATCAATCATTTAAAAAAGGAAACCATGAAATGATTGGCTTTAATTTAGGCAAGATAAACAAAAACAAATGAAAAACGAGATTTTTCCAAGATTCTAATGGGGGCCCTTTAAATTTTGTAAAACTTTAGGTGGAGTTGTTGGGGCCCAACACCTCACAAAGTGGAAAATATGGTTTTTAAATTATGTTTGATGTGATTCAGTTGATGAGGATAATGTTGAATGGTTTTCAACATAATTTGGAGAGAGAGCCTTATTTTTGGACATTTTGTGGATAATGTGGATATATATTATTTTTGGATATGATATAAATTATTGTTGATATTTAAATATCCAATTTAAAAGATATTCAAGGGAGTTACAAGGGTGGAATATGGTCTAAATGATTATCTTTTGTGTGTTATATTTCATGATTTAAAAAGAAGAACTGATGGGAGTCACAAGGGGTCCCACCTACTTAGTTATTATTAATTAAGACCCTTAATTATATTATTATTATTTATTTCTCCTAAACTAATTAATTAAGTTAAAACAACTTAACTAAAGAAAGTAGTTGAACTACTTCAACTTATTGGGAAAGAATAAAAGCTCAATGAGAAGAAGACACAAAGGAGGATAAAAGGAGAAAACAAGACTAAAGGTCTTAATGTAGACAATAAGGTTCAAAACTGAACCACACTTTTCAGTCGCTTGTTTTAGAGAATCAAAATGGCAGCAGTTTGTGGCAAGTTGATCTATAATATCAATTTTAGTTTTACTTTACTATCAGAGTCTTTTTGTATGGTGTTCATCGAAGATTTCTAAATCATACTTTGGTCCATACCCTCGCAGGGGTTTGTAAATAGAAAAACACTTTTGGTATCTCAGAATGAAATAAAATCAGATTGTTATTATGTCTCATACATGTGTTTTCGTGACTTGGTTACTTTTCCGCTTTTTATCTCCATGTTTAGTTTATCGTAAAATCTGTGTACATTCTAGTAGCTTTTATAAATTTTATTTTATATTGCAACATATTTAAATTATAAAATCATCCTCAGCCCTTGTAATTAATACTTGTGGATTGAGTGAATATTTTGAGGCTATAAACCCCGGGTGACATTCTCAACTATCATGTCATAGCCATGCAAGATCTGAAAATGATTGAGTAAGGTAATGCATACATTTTCCTCAACACACACTTCAATGGGGCTCTCTTCCATCCAAATACCTTGGTGCTCCCTTACTTTCCAATGCCACCAGGAATTCCTCTTGGGATATCCTTCTTTCTAAGATCAAAATAAAATTAAAAAATGGACTTTCCATGTCCTCTCCCTCCCTAGAAGAGTCCTCCTCATCAAATCATTTATTTACTCCTTGCCCCTCTATCTATTTTTTTTTATGGCTACTTCGGCTAAAATTCTCAAATTTATCAGGAACCTTCAATGCTCATTCCTTTGGGGTGGTCCAAGTAGGGAATGAAAATGGGACCTAGTAGCTTGGGACAAATTCAGTCTCCCGAAATGGGTAGGAGGCCTAGGTATAAAGGATCCCCAAATTACTGGTAAAGTTTTGGCTACAAAAAATGGTGTAGATTACTCAAATGTAGTGAGGATCTATGGAGAAAAATATGGAAATCCAAATATTCTTTTGATATTCCAATAAATAAATGAGAAAGAATGGACAGGATCTTCCATGGATCGTGATTTGGAATAATGCCTGGTCTAATAAATACATAGTACAAGAATAATGTTTTTGAGAAGTAAAAAATGTAACCTCTTCCTTGTTCTAGGAGGACTCATGGAAACAAGAAAATAGATTATCATCTAAGACATCCCTCTGGGAAGTTCAAAATATTTTCTTGAATAAAGGATGGAATACGATAGATCATTATTGAAAATCATACGATGAACACCCCCAACAAATCTATCATTCATGTCTATTTGATAAAGAATGGCTTGAAGAAGTGAATGCAAACTCCCTCATTCTCCTTGATAAAATACTAAGCTCACGAAGGATCTATAAGGAACAAGGAAAATATATTCTATGTCGGGGCAACCAAGGATCAAGTAATTACAACACCAAAGCAGGCTATGCAAGGGAAGCACACCATCACAATCTAGAGAAAGAAATAATATGGTAGAAATTATGGAATGCATAGAAGTGGCCTAAAATATCAGTGTTCTTATGGCTTTTAGTTTGTAGGAAAACTCTAACATGGGATAATATCCTCTCAATGGGTTTTAAAGGGCCTTCATATTATTTTATGTTCCAACAAAATGAAGAAAATGAAGAGAACCTCTTCAACACATGCCCCAAAGAAAGCCACCTATAGGACTCAAGAGTGGAAATTTTTAGGCAATTTGATAGAAATAGGGACGTCACTTCCACTTTGGAGAAATGGATGTCAAATCCATTTAAAAAATCCATTCTCAAGAATATTTGGATATTGTTTCCAGGGTTTGACCTATGGAAAATATGGAAAGAGTGCAATAAAATAATTTTCAAGGATACAAAAAGAAGCAAGGATACTCTCTGGGAAATCATCAAACACAACACCAATGAAACCATATGAAGCACTAATTGGTCCATGGAAGATAAACATCCAAACCTCAGCGACAAAAAAAATTTAGACACCTGGAAGATAAAGCTAAGACATCTTATCTTACTAAAGGCCTCAAACACCAAGCCTAACTAGCCTTTAGAATATTGGGAACCTCCTCCCCCAGCCTAGGTCAAAATAAACTTTGATGGAGACTCCAAAGGAAATTCAGGTCCAGTGGGAACATGAGGTTCCATGCGAGATTCCCAAGGTAACATTTTATACATATTTTCAAGCTATTTGGGACATAATACAGAAAATAAATCATAACTAATGGCGATGATAAAAGGTTTTCAACTAGCTCTCCATAAAGGCTCCACTAATATCATCATGGAAGGAAACTCTTAGCTCATGACCAATGCTCTCCAAAGAATTATCAATGGCTCTCAAATAGATACATTTTCTAGTCATTGGATACTCTTTGTAGGTCTAACGAAAGTTGTTAATTTAACTGCATCTCTCTCATCCATCGTCCCCTCTCATATTCGTTACAAATCCAATAACCTAGTTGATAAGCTAGAAAACGAGGGAGTAATACAATTGGAACAAAACCAATTATGATTGTGGGAGAAATTGAGTGAGGGAAAGATGTAGGAAGAATGTGAAACCATTAAATTAGAGGATAGTAGGTCCTCAAATGGGGTGATGGTGTGGAAATCCAAGAAGAGGCCCAAGTTTTGGTTAGGCACCACCACACTGGGGCTTCTTCATGCATAATAATTATTTTACGTGAGGGTTATGGTACTGCACCCTCTTCATGTGGTAATTCCCTGATCTAGGTGGATAACGGTGGCCACCCACCTTCTCCAACTGGCCCAAAACATGTTTTTGGCAATTTTGGCAATTTACTATTTTTAGCAGGTTTTAACTTCCGGGGCCATTTTGAGGGTCCAAATGAATGTTTTTCTAGATCGAGGTTCTCAATGATATTTAAAGGTATGATTGATCCCCCAAAATGAATCTCCTCGACGATACCTTTCCAACGAGCTATCACACACCTAAAACAGAGATCGTATGCAAAAGTTACGGCCCCGGGAAGTTGATGTACTCACTTACCCAAACGGGGCCCACATGACTTTTGGCGCTTCATCTCCTAGGGTTAGTCTTTTGGATGTCTAGGGTTTTTGGCATTCCTGCTTATTGTAAAAAGGCCTTCAGAGCCTCATTGTAATCATCTTCTTGCAAATGCGAGTAGCCATCGCATCTCTTCTCAGAGATAAGCTACCACCATTCTAGCTAGTCTTTCACTCTG
>SNQJ01S0091766.1:32659-56954 GCA_010110895.2 Picea sitchensis | reverse complement strand
CCCAACAAATCCCCTCATATTTCCTTTTCTACCTTAAATCCGCCAAGATCATCAAATCAAGTCAACTTAGTTTATGGGAGATGTTGAGCCACCATCACCATGAGGTATGTTAGTCCTTCTTTCATGCCAATTGTTGTGCTTAATTTAATAGGAATGTGGATGAGGATCATTGTTTAAAGTTGGATAATGGATCATTGGCTCAAGAAGTTATTCTTGTTTACTCATTTCACCTTGGTGGCCAACATTTGTGCCCTAGTCATGTGTTGTCACTAGCCAGAGAAAAAGGGTACTGGTGGGGGGAACTCACAAAGGTAACATTTCATTCCCCACCATATTTAACATTATACATCTTGGATCCTATCACAGTGTACTAAACTTCAATGATGGGTCATGGTCCATTCTCTCATGAGAAGAGGGGATGGAGGCCCAGAGGTTGATTGTAATTGTTGCTAAAATAATAAAATACATATGCTAAAGAGCCAAAGGAATGATAGAAAAGCAATCTCAAAATCTAGTCCAAACTTGAGCTCTACCCTTTCTGTGTTCTCCCAAGTCCCAAGTCCCAAGCAATGATGTTATATCTTGAAACCTTATAAAAGGGGACTTGCAAATAAGATTTGAGGACAAATAAAAAGATAGATAAAAGGGTTTGCAAAAATGTAGTACTTAGAAAGTGGTAACTCAATAGTAAGCACACCCTCCACAAAGGCACTCATAGAAAGGGATTCAATGAAACCATAATCCATGAAGTAACCCCAACATGTACCACTATCACACTTACTCTTGAAGGGTTCTTTTATTTCAATGTTTCCCTCACGACATATCCCTCTACCTAGGCCTTTTCTTTCATTGTTTTGGTTGGAACACCTAATAGCGTTTGATGAAGGCCCTCCCATATTCAAACTTTCCAACTTACATAAAGTCTTGAGCTAGTGTGATATTCGAATGGGATACTGAACTAAATTTTTCATGTGGCTTATATCTTAAGTAACAACTTACATTGAATGATTTAAGAATTAGTATATTTTATGAACATGTATTTACATGATTTCATATTCTATTTTTATTTGGATGCCCCTGACATGGTTCTTTGAAGGACACCCCAAGATTTCACCTAAGACTGTGTTCCTTTATTGTAGAATATGGCACATGTGATGCAGATAAGTGAGTCACCCAGTGACTTGACACATTTCGAAAGTGGATCTCACATTTTTGGGACCTTGGAGGATGAGTATATGGGTTTTATTTTGACAGATTTGGTCATGGTGGCACATAGATGGGATGAAATCCCACATGTTGGGCAGTGTGCCCCAGGGATTATTACTCATTGGATTGAGTACATTGCACTAGTGGACAATTCGATACCTTTCATAGATGAGATAAACCCCTCTCCACCTTGGACACAATTCCCTACACCCTAGACATTAGACCTCCATTAACGATGACATCACACTTTAGGGTTTGATGATGATGGGGATTGATGACCACTTTGGGTACAATTGATGATGTGACATGAGTGTAGATGAGGATATGCACCTTCGTCCATGACTACACCATGAGATGATGATAGGTGGCCTTGAGAGGCTCTCACACACCCTCTTGGAGCATGGCATTACCACACGTGTGACCTAGGATGGAATTTTTATATTATTTATCATTTTTAAAGGTAAATATGAGGGGTCTACCCCACTAAAAGACATGTCTTTTCACCTTTTTTGAATTTTGGAGTGCTAGGGTTTCCTTATAAATAAGGCTAGAGCTCCTCTCATTTTTCATCATCACATCATCACTCATTTCAGGTGGGGTAGCTCTAGAAAAGTTCATTATTTTCTATCTCTTATCTCTTGGATCTCATGTGCTATCTTTGGAGGAGGATATTTGTGGATGTTCTTTTATTTCTTAGATGATGTATTGATACTAATAGGGTTTTGTCTATACTAACAACTTGGAGAAGTAAGTAATTGCTACAATTTCATGTCATTGATAATGTTTTAAAGTGTTGATTACTATCTTATTGCATGCTACTTTGTCTTGTTGAAACCCTAGGAAGGAGACATAAGTGTTTCTCTCCTTCATGAATTTTGATGTCCAAGTTTTTGAAAGCATGCTTTGCTAGGGTTGAGAATCTAAGTCCCAAGAGTGTTTTCACCTTAGGGTCTTGATCCTAGTCTTTGATCATTTACCTATAGTTGATTTCAGAAGAAAGAAAATGAAACCTAGGGCCTAAGAGTGTTTTCACCCTAGGGATCATTTTCTTAAAGTTCTAGTCCTAAGGCCCAAGAGGGTTTTCCCCTTAGAGTTTATACATCACTCTTTGTATTTAATCTAGTTCAATCATTAAGGTATTACATGCTTGATTTCATAATCCATAATAGACAACAACACTAGTCTAGATTTGTTCTTGTGGTGAAAGCAACATTTAAAATTAATATTTTTTCTCTTTCAACAATCCTACAAACTTCCCTAACCCTAAATTTAGCAAACAAATGTTATTTGTTGATGTTGTTACAAAATTTTTCTACTACCACTAATTTTTACATTAAATTGTTGCATACACACTTGGAAAAGTTGCTTAAGATACTCAAAAATTTCATCTAGTGATGCAACAACATCACCTCCAGCATTAAAAAGAAGCTAGGTTTGAGGAAAACGCATCATCCAACAAACTAAGAAGCTGATTTGGATTCCCAAAGGGGCAAAGAACCTTTTTGAATTTTGAAAATTAGAAAAAGGGGGTAATGAATGTTTGGAGGTTGATGCCATCCCCAAAGATCTTAGCGGATCAAAATATCTTTAATGTATGTATAGGTTGTATAGATTTCGATCTTAGCTCGTATCTTCTTTGTAAATATTAATTTATTATGACAGGAGAGAAGTAGGTAGGAAGGAGGGAAGTCTCAAGAAGCCCCTTCATGTACATAATTTGTTTTCTTGTTCATTTTTTTGTTGTTGTTTTTGAGTTGTTGTCGCTGAGATATAGAAAGGAGAAGCAGAGAATTTTTGTAAGAACTATGTATATGTATTTTATTGAATATATGAGAAGGAGATTGCTCCAATGTGTGTTTTATCTATCTCTTAGTGAATCACTTGAAAGAGTTTACTGTTACTATTTGTGTTTACTTGTTCATGCATGTGTTTCATGTATTTTTTGTTTTATGAATGAACTTATGAGTTTAGCATAAGTTTCAATTGTTTCTCTTATGGAACACTTGGTCGAGGAGCACACATTGGCCATGAAAGGAGTGCACAAAACATGAATTAGGATAAGATTTATTGAAGCTAAGGAGAGATAGAGGTGTATTGCAAAGGCTACGTAAGGAGTGCACAAATATACTCCTTAGAGTATATCGTTCTCTGTTGAAGACCCTTGTAAGGAGTGCATAGGGTTGACGCTCTTCATAGTTGTCGAATTCATATTAATCAAAGGGAAGGCCTTTGATAGGTTGAGTGAAGGAGTAGTGCCAAACAGGCGCCAAGGGTCAAATATGAAAGAAATATTTTAAGTCTAAAATATTTTTATTTAAAAAATCTCTAAGGGAAAGGATATTATCGAAGGAAAGAAATGGACAGACAAGATCTGTTCAGGAATTCGGAAGTGATTTGATGACCGTCAGATCTAATGAAGTTGCATGAGATTTAATCATGGTGGAGTTCAAGCCCCTGAGAACTTGAATAATTTGTAGTTGTCGGTCCTTGCAGGGACACATGTCACACGATCCCTCATTTCAGTGCTAGAGCACTTCGGGAGGAGCTCGGGTGGAGTTCCTTAAGTCCAGGCCCGAACCCCATCCTAATCGTTGGATTGGTAGACACGTGGTACCTGAGTAATCCCTTCTCTACTCGGGAAGAGTGGAGGATTCTCGGAGACTAGAGTCCCAGAGTCCATCTAGGTCGTCAATAGTATCAACAACTATCAGCAGATCAGAGGATTCGAGAGGTAGAATTTTTGTAGGGATCGAAGAATGGGGAGTGCCAAGACACCCAGAGGCCTGAAGGTCAAAGCCATATCAGTCGTTGATTCAAGAGAATACACGTGGAGGGAAGAGATCCACTCTTCTACACCAACATTTGAAGGAGTGTAGGAATTAACGACGAGAAACTCCTCGGAGCCTGGGGTCCTGAAACAAGATCTGGGTTGTCCAATTGTCACCACCCTGAACCTTTGATTTGTGTGAGGTTTATAGACCATCGATCCTTTCGGGGATTTGACACTTCGTCATTTCGCAACTCGGAGGGATCAAAAGTGTCACGTGTTGAGGCTCCCGAAGTGCAAAGGTCCCGACATCCCGAATTGGCTGGAGAAAATGGGTTCAACCCTTAGTTTTGAGCCTGAGGTCATGTGTAAGTAGCGCCTAACTGGAAGGAGCCTATCAAAGAGCTATTTTTTTCCTGAAATTGTAGAAAATACTTGTGGAACAAAACATGAAAGGCCCAATGAGACCTTGCGAGCTGATCCAACTCCTGAGAATCAAATATCCTTAAACCGAGAGGTCAGTGGACCCCAGGTGAGGGTGGGGGTCTGCGCCATCTAGCAATTGGATAATATTGGACTTGTTAAAATCTTGTTTTTCATGCTAATTTTCTAAATTTCTAGTATTGTTTCTTGCTGCTATTGAAAAATATTAATTGTTGTTGTACACTTGTTTTATTATTGCAATTTTCAACAACCATTGCATTTATTGATAATCCAGTGTCTAAGAGATCATTTGAGATTTACAACTTGGTAATTGCCTATATTATGATGCAAATTGTTTATTGTCTCGTACAGGTGAAAAAAACTACCTTGTTACCTTCATTTCTTCACCTAGACCTAGATCTAACCTTCAGGTGACCAAGATATGGGGTTGTAGGCTTGGATAATCTTGTTATTTGATCCCTTGAGGTCACTAGGGAAGCCTCCCTTGTGGTGTACCTCCTTCCATCACTAAAAAAAGGGAAGTCTCTACTTAGGTGACAGTGGTAGACACTTCCAATTGTTACACAAGATTGTGATCTTGTGGAGGGATTTGCACAAGTAAAAAGCATGTCATAACATTTTGGAACCATTGTTGGGGAAGATTGATTAATTCTCCTTATGACATAATTTCAGTAAACTTTCCCCAAATCCTTTATTCCTAAGCTCGACTGACGACTCTAGTCAGGGTAAAGTCCCTCACTTACCTTCAATGATCGAAAGGAGATCATCTAGCGACTCCACTAATATATTTTGAGGTGTCATCCTATTCTCAATTTTTATAATATTTCATCTTCTTAAGTGATGGAACCATGGCACCTTACAATTATAATGAATTGTATCCTTCTATTGATTTTAAAATTATTTTTGGATATCCGGATAATTTTGATCTAAAGTGGATAAGGGATTACCCAAATTTTAATAATGATCCATAATTAGGCATTTCTCAATTTGTAAAATTCTTGAAGTACATACAAGGAGTAGAAGAAGAACATGAGGATGTAGAAATAAAATTGTTAATATTTTCTCTAACATTAATATTACAAGATAAGATCAAGGTTTGTTGTAAACGGAAGGGAATACATCCCTTCATATACCTTGTCAAAATTTTTATTGAACATTGTATCTTTCCTTTTCGTACATATGAAGACATTCTTCAAGATCTCACAACCTCCCTTGGAAGGGAATTTTTCTTCCCTGACCTTCTTGTAGAATACCTTAGGGAAGCACACAATTATCAAGAAGAAGACTTCATTGGGAGTATTCATCCACATGAATATAATACATTGGAATTTTCTCAACCAAGTGAAGAAGAACGATGGGATGTATTCTCCCCAAAAAATGAAGGAAAACATTAAAGAGGATAAGAAGTTTTCGAGACAATTGGTTGATTTCTACAAAGATGTAAAACGTTTGATTAAAATATGTTCATTAAGGTGAGGGGAGAATGACCTCATATTGGAAAGGTATGAACAATGTCTCGATGATTAAATGGAGAAAGAATTTTCTAAAGAATATTGTGGGGTAAAGAAATTGTGTGTCAACATACAAGAGAAATATAATCAACCTTGGGTTTTATCCAACATATTGGAGTTTGATATATATGGAGGAGAATGGGATGATTAAGAATAAGAAAAATATATTGACAAATTTTTCCCTCTAGATGATCAAAGAAATGATGAAGAATTTATTGACGAAGAACCTCCACATCTTGAGCATACCTTGGATGAGAGTCTTGAATATCACACACATCCAAGGAAATAACCCAAGGAAGACATTTATGATCACCATACCCTTGAAGAGGATAAATAATTACCTCATGATTCCATTGAATACAATGGAGATTTGATTAAAATATGAGAGATCGAAGAGGTGATTCATGAAAAGGGCCACTGAGCACACAAAGTATAACATTAGCTTATTTATGAACCTATTGAAGAACACTTTGGTGAAGAATGTTGTTTTGAAGACCCAATCCTTGAAGAAGGCCCTCATGAAGATGAAATGTTGGTATTTTATCCTCTATCTAATAAAGATGAATTCATCTAAACTTCCATTCCTCCTACACATAAAAAAAAGAACGTGGTAAGTTGCACTCATTTCCAAGTTTTTCATGTTTCTTCATTTCATGATTTGGAAAGTGAAGAGGTTCTGGAGGAACCCTTTGATGCATTAGACCCTTCATGCTACAATAAAGGTGATGATATGATTGAAAATATTGATTATTTTATACATGTTGGGAGACATAAATGGGGCATGAGTTGTTCCAATTTTTATGGAGATCCCATTTACAACTTTAGGGTTGTTCTCGAATGAGGAATATAAAAGTGGTTCCTTTAGAACAATAATATGTGTATGTTGATAACGGAGATGTATGGAAACATGAAGATGAAATCATCACCAACTTATTCCAACCAGATAGGGATGACTTATTATATCACTCTCATGATGGTTTCCAGTCATATCCCGAATGGTTCCATACATATTCTTTAGAGAACTTGGATATATTCTATTAAGAATATTTTCAACCAAATTTATGCTATAACTTTGATGAAGATGCGGCCATGACTTTCCCAGAGTAGGATTTTCATGATGAAAATTTCTAGTCTTCTCCTTTTTCATCTTGCTATTTGTTGGGCATAGGCCGATTTTGAGGAAAAGTCCATTTTTGGAAATTGAAGTTTAATTTGGAAAAAGATAGTTGGTAGGAAAGGAAACACGTGCGGGGACAATTCACATGCAAAGGAGTAAGACATGTAAGGAGTGCATGCAGGAAAACCTAACCACACTAGGGTTAGGGTTTTTGTAAGAGATTGTAATGGTTGATAAGATGTAAATTAGTATAAATAAGTACCTAGGAGGTCTAGGTCAGGTTTGGTTCCTAAGTTTTGTTCTGTTCGGTTAAGGAAACTACTATAAGATCTGATACCATTTTTGTAAGTTGGTGAGATGTAGGAGATTCAAGTAGCTAGATCTTGAGGGTTATATCACAAGCTTAGGATCCTGTTGCAATCTAGTCAACCTCACATAGGTTGTGGAACTTGTTTCGTGAGTGTATGATCGAAATCGTAGTGTGCGTGACACCATATATTACAAAAATATGAATAAAAGAGCCTAAAAATCCAGATCTTTGTGGGCGTAGCCCAGGAGGGGGTGAATCACGGTAACACTTGTGTTATGTATTTTGTTTATTACATAATTACCTTCTATCAGTAATTAGATGATGAGTGGATGAATGAATGATTCAGTTAGATCCATTATAATGCATGCATAGACTTAGCATATAATGAATCTTAAGAATAATACAAGGAACAACCAGAAAAAGGCCTAAGAAGATGAATTGCAAACCCAGACCCCCACTTTTTCCTAGACTGCAAGCATCTTAACAATGGAATCACCCATAGGACTATCTCAGGTGAGACTGCGCAATACATTATGTGTGTTGTGTTTCCTTCTGGTTTACCAAGAGGGCTGATATTTCTAGAGGGTTTTGTTGGAAACCTATTCAGATCTAAACTTGGGTCAACCCAAGAGTAGGAAGAGAAAGTAATTACCAAAAAATGGTTTTGTTTCTATCTAGAACTGCATGGGATTGAGTGAGTGGGATTCGTGAAAGAATCATGAAGAGAATGAAGGTATAAAAAGGAAATTTCGGACTGTGGAACCCAACAAAGGTGGAAATGGAAAGATGGTTGAAAAAAAAGGATCTTGAATTTGCATAGAAAAATAACAAAAACCGTAAGTTAACACAACACAAATATCTGGACAAGTATGTGTTTAGCAACCTGCATGAGGTATTTTTCTGTGATTTCCCGCATGTGTTGCAGGAGTGGCTATTGAGGTTGAAATACAACCACCCTACGAATCAAATTAGAAATCTTGAGTGGAATCCTGGGGAGATTGCGCAGTTATAACAAGTTAACAACAAATTCACGTGCGTAGTAGATTTCTGGCTAGACAATATTGTTGTAGGGTTTATCACAAATTTGCAGTAGATACCACAAAGTCTTACAACGCAGTAGAGCAATATTTTCTAAAGGGACCCAGAGGTATGTATATCATATCTATGTATACTTCAATCAATATATTATTGTATAACAAAAGTGTAATGACTATGGCATCCGACAACTAAACTTCCATGCATGTATGGGGGAAGGGGGGAAGCACTGACAAAATCTTGAAGAATGGAAGGAGAGAAGGAGGCCATGGACCCAATCATGATGGAGGAATATCAGATAAAGTAGATAATGCAAACAACTGGAAAGAAATGCAGTGGATTACCCTACCAATATAAGATGAATAATAAGAACAGAGCCATAACAGATAGAGAGGGCTTGAAAAGTGATGAAGAAGAGGTAGATGATCTCTAAGTTGTGGAGCAGATTGAGGAAATCCTACTCACAACATATGAAAGGAAGAAAAGAAGTTGAAGGGAAGGAACATAAGGAAGAACTCCTATCCATGTCAGTGTCAGTGTGGAACCCATAACCCCATGTGTGACTAATACAGTAGGAGGAACACCACCATTTAGACAATTGAATTTTAGTGGAAGAAAGATAGCATGAAACACATCTAAATAAGGAGAAACAATTGGAGGAGCTAGTTAAGTAAGTAGTAGTCAAGTATATACACCGCGCGGAGGAATCAGTTCATCACAGTTCAATATGGCAGGACATGATCCCACCATTAGGTTACCATAATTTCAGGGAGAGGCATCTGAGGACCCTAAAAAAGAATTTGTTCATCTGTGAGAAGATCTGGGAAGCCAAACATATCACAGACGAGGATATGAAACTTGCACAATTATCTATCATGATAAGATACCACGCATGATGTAGGAGCATCGCTCAACCTCAGCAAAGTGCCAACATTCCATCACATCAGCGCGCATTTCAGAAAGGGAAAGGCATTAACCCTCCCATTTTTAAATTCAAAATATGATCCAATGGGGATTGTAAGGTTTTAAGATCCAAGCCATACCTTTGTACATGTTGTGAATAGAGTCGCCTTAAATGGTTGAGTGTAAGCATGTCTAGATCATAGTTAGGTCTGGATCATCATTCATTGTAATGAAGCCGTAGGAGTATGGTGTCTTAACTGAGACAGTGATGGTACTAAGGCAGTGAGGAGGATAAGCTCATAGAGCCCTCTTTTTTTAAAGAATGAGAGAGGGAAAAGAGATATTGATAAGGGTAGAAGGTCTTAGAACCAGAACTCAGGATAGAGTTAGATTAGGAGAGCTTGAGAGAACTAGGACTCTATCGTGGTCCAATTTTTGTAAACATTTGTGTAGACACAAAGAGATAATATAAAAGCGGGTTTTCCTGCATATGGTGTGTTTATGTATTTGTGGTTATTGTTATGCTTTTACATGTCATTCATGTTTTGAATGTATGAACTAGTGAATTATTTAATGAGTTTCAATTTTTTCTTGTCTTTGAGTTTCAAGTGAAAGGAGTGCATATTGTCCACAAGGAGTGCGTTGACAAAGGTGAGTTAACCTCAGAGAATCTCAAGAGAGGTACCGTTGAACCTTCGTCAGTAGAAGTGCAAGGAGTGCATAGGAAGAACTCTGTGTTGAGTTCAGAGAGAACCATAGTTACTAAGATCTTTGTAGAGCTCTACTAGGTGGGCATAGAGTGGGTGCAAGTGTGCACAAAGAAAATTCTTTGTCAGGTTCAAGGAGAGGAGTATCAGAGGAAGATACTCACAGAGTTGTTGAACACTCTGTAGAAAATATCTGCAAGGTGTGCATTGAGCGGAAGGTTGCCAGGAAGGCACGGAGTTTTCCTTCGAAAGGAAACAGAAGTTTCGAGACCCTTAGGAGACTGAGTAAATTGAAAATCTCAAAAGAGATAATGCGAGGAGCGCGTAGCAGATGGACTTATTCAAAGTCCTAAAGCTCAAAAGAGATAACTCATTCAAAAGTGTAAGTGAGACCCAAATATTCAAGTTCACAACAAAAATTTCAAAGGATAAAGCCTTTGAACACTGACAAAATCTTCTAAGGTGGAAGAAGTCAAAATCTCAGGACGAGGAGTGACAACAACCATCTGATCAGTTGTGGAAAGGAGCCTAGATCGTTAGATATGCTTCCAATGAACAAAGGAATCACAGGGGAGAAGAACATATCCCATTCGTTGGATCTAATCACGAAGGATCGGTAGTCGTTTGATCAGAATGAGGTGCACGAGCATTAGCGCTTCGTACACGCAGGAGAGAGAACTCACTAAGGTTTGTGATCTGAGATTTCTAAAGCCCGAAGAGCTGAAAATCCAAAGTGAATCTCATTCGTCTGATCAGTCGAATGAGATCTGAGCCGTCAGATCGTCTGAAGTCAACTTCAAGCATTGGATCGGCCAAGAGAATATAAGCCATCAAATACATTGAGTTCAGGAAGAGGCAAGATTGAAACTTGAAACTCCTGAAACATGAATAGCCGAAGAGCCGAGAGTCATCAATTTGTGAGTGGACACTTGTCAAAAGATCATGAACTCTAGGTAAATTGCATTGGGGTTTCTCAATTGATATTTGATATTTTCTAAGCCCGAAGAGCTGGAAATCCAAAGTAAATCTCGGTCCTCTGATTAATTGAAGTGAAGCTGATTTGTCAGATCGTCTAAAGCGAACATCGAGCGTCAGATCATCCGAATTGAATCTAAGTCATCAGATTCAAAAGGGACATGGCATGAATCTGTGAACTCTAGGTAAATACACCAAGTAATCCTTGATCGTCAAATCAAGTGGACATGCATCAATGGATTATCAACTCCATATAAAAGACATTAGGGAAGGCGAGAGCTGAGATTTGAGATTTCCGAAGTCTAAAAATCCGAAGTGATGAGAGTCGTCGATGTGAAGGTGGACATGTGGTGCTAGATCCAGAAATCTAGAAGAAAGTGAAGGGGTAAAGATCCTAAGACCCGGAGAGGATCTTGATCGTTGATCGAGAAGGGAGTCATAGGACTATTGATCTAGTTGAGGAGGCCAAATTTCTGAAGCGGGAGCACAACCGTTGATTTTGGAAGACAGGTGCCAGCAGATCGTCAGCTTCGGAAGATTGAAGTACAGAAGAAAGTAGGGTTTGAGATTTCAAAATCATGAATAGATCACATCCATTGATCAAGAAGGGGAAGATCTGGTCTGTATATTTGGAAAGGGAAGATCTGAACCATCAGTTCATACAATATTGTCAAGATCGCAAGATCGAAAATCCCATAACATTTCGGGGATTGAATGTGCGTGGAATTTAAAGGTCATCTCCCAAGGTCACATGTGAAGAATGGGCTTAGTAGAAGGATCTTGCGGAGTGCAGAAGTTGATATTTCCGAAAGCCAGAAACCTGAAGTAAATTAGGGACTTCAATGTGGGAAGGGAAATCAATGGTAGGGAATCATTGTAGGGAGCAGAGGCAGAATTAGTGAATGTTCTAGTTCACAGTCCGAAAAGAGTCGGAGTCGTTGATGGCCCAAAATTGTTGTGAACCATCGATCGACGGGCCAGATTGATAACAGTCAAATCATGACCATAGAAACCAGGTGGGTCTAATCAGGACCTGCACACAGAAGGAAAGGGGTCCTGTGTATAGTTGTTTTGCGTTCAATTATGAGACCAAAGAGTCAATTCGAATTACAAGAAAGAAATATCCTAGACTGGGATGTCGTAGAACCCCCGAAGGGTAGGGGGGTTGCATCAGGTGGTATCAGAGCACATATTTTTTTTAATTTCTGTAACAGAGAGAAGAGAAAGGATATAATATGATACCAGGTGATACCAAAGCTGAATTTCCATCTGTAGATTTCAGGTGAAAGAGAAAGAGGAAAAAGTTGAATTTTGTTTCTAGACAGAGGACAAGAAGGAGGTGAAAGGAGATGATATAGTAACATTAGATGATATCTGAGGTCCAAATTTTCCTGTAGACAATAGGTGAAGGAAGCAGGGTACTGATGCTTTGTGAGAAGGTTGTTGCATGTGTGCAACAAAAAAAATTTAAACAACCAGGTGAGTTGTGAGAGAAGATGGAGATGCTTTCGGATGTAGAGTGATCCATAGACTTGCTAGGAGGGCAGGTAGAAGGTGAAAATGGCTACTGAAGGCCATGAGCGTGATCGAAGAGAAGGCCGCAAGAAGAAATTAAATCCAAAGATGGATCTAGAGATTAATCAGATAAGAGCAAGGATGGAACAACTAGTATTTAGGATGAAGCAGGAGGCAAAGGTACACTGAGGGTATGAATGTCCTCTGAACAGGAAGATAAAATGGCATGTTCAAAAGTTGTTGGTCAGGAAGAAACAAAAAGGGTTGAAAAGGTGGTTGAGGCATGTTGAAGACCTCAGTGACACAGAGGAGGAGATGGTTTACATCTGTGAACCAGAAATTGTTAGACACCTCAGTGATGAGGAGGAGGTGAGATCAGATAAAGATCTCATAAAATGCCAGGTGGGAAGAAATGGAATTTCAAGTTGCCAGGTGGGAAATGGAAAGAGATCAGGTGGAGGTCTCGTATGCGCCCGGAGAAGCAGTGATGAAATTTTAGATTTCCAGGTGGGAAATGAGATGAGATCAGTTGATCTCATACACTACCAGGTGGGTAGAAAAAAAGTTCCAAATTTCCAAGTGGGCAAGGGGAAAGAAAGGAGACTGTCAGAAAGTCTCAGGAGCTCAAAAGTGAGTTCATATCAACAGGAGTGTTGATGGATGAATATTTCTGTGGATGTGCAGACCATGTGAATGAAGATGATGAGAAGTTAAATACTCTCACCATCCAAGATGGGGAATCAATACATTTCTACCAAACAACCAGGCAAAGGCCAATGCACATGATGAAAGTGCATCAGCAGAGGAAGGACAGCTAGTAGTGACTGTCATTATGAAGGAGGATATATCAAAAGCTTCCCAAGAAGAAGAAGAAGAGGAGCACACAGTTGAGATTCTTACTCAATGGGAGATAGAATTGAGGATGTTGGAGGATTGGTTGGACAATCCAGAACCAATAGATGGCTTCCAGAAGATAGTCATGCAAACTTCAGGAGAAGAAAATTTGTCATAATTGCTCAAAATTTTCAGCCAGGAAGCGGAACATGAAATGAATACAACACTAGAGCCTATAGTAGAAGAGGAAGAAGGCATCATAGACTTTGTTGAGCTGCACAAGGAACTAGAAACCCTGGAGAGAAGTAGGCATATCCAACAGGCTAATTTGGAGACATATGGAAGAGCATACCATCCAGGAGATAAATTAGAGAAATTTGGAGATGTAACAGCAGAGGAGATGACAGAAACCAATATGTCAGAGGGAGAAATTGAGAAACAACTTAGTGAGCAGACTGCAGAACTGTAGCCTTCAACAGGGTGGAAAGATAATGCCACAAAAGAACAAGAAAAGGATATGGGGGATCAAGATGATCTACCCAATGATAAGGAAGAGTTGTAGCCGAGAATACTGCATAAGAAGAACCAGCCACTGGAGCATCTAGACAGGGTGATAGAGGAGATAAGAAGGTTGATGTTGAGGTCAGTGCAAGAATCAATCAACAAAGGTAAGTTGAAAAGGGGAGAACCTGCAACAACAGTAGCGACATAGATGGAGGGAAGCAAGAGGACAACCCCAAGGGAGAGTTTGCGATCCAGGTGGATTTAAACACTGGAGAAGAGGATCTCATGAGTTGGAGCTCATGATTTTCCCAGTAATGGTACTCTTAATGCAACCCCCGTACCCTTCGGGGGTTCTGTGACCTCCCGGTCTAGGATATTTCTTTTTTATGAGTCGAATTGACTCTTTGGGCTCGTAATTGAACCCAAAAAAATTATACACGGGCCCCCTTTTCTTGTGTGTGCAGGTCCTGATCAGACCTGCCTAGTTTCTATGGTCATGATTCGACCGTTATCAATCTTCCCCATCGATCAATGTTTCACAACAATTTTGGGCCATCAATGACTTCTGCTCTTTTCGGACTATGAAATAGAACATTCACTAATTCTGCCTCTACTCCCCGCAATGATTCCCTACCACTGATTTCCCTTCTCAGATCAACGACCCTAATTTACTTTGGGTTATCGGCTTTCGAAAATCTCAACTTCTCGCGCTCCACAAGATCCTTTTGCTAAGCCCCTTCTTCGCATGTGACCTTGGGCGATGACCTTTAAAGTCCGCACACATTTAATCCCCAAAATGTTATTGGATCATCGATCTCGTGATCTTGACGATATTGTCTGAACTGACGGTTCAGATATTCCCTTTCCAAATCTACGAACCAGATCTTCCGCTTCTCGATCAACGAATCTGATCTATTCACGATTCCAAACTTCGGGATTTTGAAATCTCAAACCCTGCTTTCTTCCATACTTCAATATTCTAGAGTTGACGATCTACTGATACCCACCTCTGAAATCAATGGTTGTGCTCCCGCTTCGGGACTTTGGCCTCCTCAACCAGATCAACAGTCCTACGACTCCCTTCTCGATCAATGATCATGGTCCTCTCCAGGTCTTCGGACCTTTCCCCCTTTTATTTCTTCCGGAGTTCTGGATCTGGTGCCACGTGTCCACCTTCACATCGAAAACTATCGTCACTTCAGATTTTTGGACTTCGGAAATCTCAAATCTCAACTCTCACCTTCCCCAATGGTTTTTATCCAGAGTTGATAATCAACTGACATGTGTCCACTTAATCTAACGATCGAGGATTACTTCAGGTCTTTACCCAGAGTTCATAGATTCACACCATGTCCCTTCTGAATCCGACGGCTCAGATTCACTTCGGATGATCCGATGCTCGATTTTTTCTTCGAACGATTTGATGACTCAACTTCACTTCGACTGATCGAACGACAGAGATTTACTTCAGATTTCTGACTCTCCAGGCTTCAAAAATCTCAAATCTCAACTGAGAAACCCCAATGCAATTTACCCGGAGTTCACGATCTATTGACAAGTGTCCACTCATAGATCGACAACTCTCATCTCTTAGATTCTTCACGTTTCAGGATTTTCAAGATTACCTCTTCCTGAACTCACAGTATTTGACGACTCAAATTCTCTTGGTTGATCCAATGCTTGAAGTTGACTTCAGGAGATCTGACGACTCAGATCTCCTTCAGTTGATTGGACGAATGAGATCTCAAACCTTAGTGAGTTCTCTCTCCTGCATGTGTGAAGCGCTAATGCTCGTGCACCTTGTTCTGATCAGACGACTATTGATCCTTAATTCTCAGATCAAACGGATGGGATCTGTTCTTCTCCCCTGTGCTTCCTTTGTTCACTGGACATAGATCTAATGGTCCAGGCTCCTTTCCACAACTGATCAGATGAATGTTGTCACTCCTCCTCTTGATATTTTAACTTCTTTTTTCTTAGAATATTTTTTCAATGTTCAAAGGCTTCGACCTTTGAACTTTCTGCTGTGAACCCAACTATATGGGTCTCTCTTATGCTTTTGAGCACATTATCTCTTTTTAGCTTTAGGACTTGGAATAATTCTATCTCCTACGCACTCCTTGTGTTATCTCTTATAATATTTTCGATTTACTCAGTATCCTAAGGGTCTAGGCCCTTCTGTTTCCTTTCAAAGGGAAAATTTATTCCCTCTTGGCAACCTTCCACTCAATGCACACCTTGCAGAGATTTTCTACAGAGTGTTCAACAACTCTGTGATTATCTTCCTCTAATACTCCTCTCCTTGAACTTGACAAAGAATTCTCTCTATGCACACTTCCACCCACTCTATGCCCGCCTAACAGAGATCTATAGAGTTCTCAGTAACTCTAGTTCTCCCTGAACTCAACACAGAGTTCTTCATGTGCACTCGTTGCACTTCTACTGATGAAGGTTCAATGGTATCTCTCCTAATATTCTCTAAGGTTAACTCACCTCTGTCAACACACTCCTTGTAGACAATGTGCACTCCTTGCAAACAATGTGCACTCCTTGCACTTGAAACTCAAAGACAAGAAACAATTGAAACTCATTCAATACTTCACCAATTCTTACATTCAAACCGTGAATGACATGTAAAAGCATAACAATAACAACAAATTCATAAACATACCATATGCAAGAAAACATTCTTTTCTATTATCTATGTGTGTCTATACAGATGTTTACAAAAACTGGACTGCGACAGAGTCCTAGTTCTCTCAAGCTCTCTTAATCTAACTCTATCATGAGTTATGGTTCAAAGACATTCTAACCTTACCATGATATCTTATCCCTCTCTCATTCTTTACAAAAAGAGGGCTCTATGAGCTTATCCTCCTCACCGCCTTAGTCCCATCACTATCTCAGTTAAGACACCATACTCCTATGAATTCATTATAATGAATGATGATCCAGACCTGACTAAGATATAGACCTTCTTACACTCAACCATTTAAGGTGACTCTATCCACAACCTGTACAAAGTTATGGATTGGATCTTAAATCCTTACAATGCAAATCCCCATAGGATCAGATTTTGAATTTAAAAATGGGAGGGTCAATGCCTCTCCCTTTCTGAAATGTGCACTACTGTGATGGAATGCTGGCATGTTGCTGAGGTGGGGCGATTCTCCTGCATCAGTGCACTGGATTGGTACATGTGTCTAGTTGTAAATAGTCCACCAGGAATAACACATACTATTGCAGATGTGAAGAAGTTGTTGATAAACAAATTTTATAAGCCTATCTCAGAAGATCAGTACATGAATGAGATTATTGAAATCAAGCAGAAACTAGGCAAGTCTGTTTGGGATATTGATCAAAGGTTCAAAAGGGTGAAGGGTAAATTGAAGTATGTCATGACTGACATGAAACATGGACATCTCTTTGTGAATTCACTACTACCACACATGAAATACCCTTTGAGGCAACATAAGTTTCAAACTCAGGCAACATCTCTACAGGTAGCCTTGCAACTAGAAGAGAACCAATATTAGAAGACCGATCTAGAAATAGAAGAGCTTCACATTTCAACTGAACCAGAATAAGAGAAAATATAAAAGAGAAGTTGTTTGGTGTATTACATGCAGGACATAAGGACACTACAAGAATGAGTGCCCAAATTTTGCGTAGTACATGGAAACGGGGCTACCAAACCCTTTTCCAACAGGAGGACCATGGTGCGAGATATTTAAAACACACGAGCATGATCCATATCATTTTCCAATGATGCAAAATTACCAAAAAATACCCAAGAATTCAAACTGCAATTTTTGCAAATCAGTGGGTCATGATGTCAAAAATTGTAGGACAATGGACTTGATGAGGCAAAGAACTTCAGACACCTATAGGGTGCAGGAAGAAATAATGATAGGGAAAGTTGCACCACAGTTTAAATAGGTATATAGTAATGCACAAAAACAATACAACACTATGCAACTGCAGTATAACATTGCGCAACCTCAATATAACCCCACATAGTATAATCAGGTACCTCAATACAACACACCATGAGGAGATCGAGATGGATACATATATGGAGGATGAGGTAGAGGAGGATTTGGAAGAGGCAGAGGTCCAGTAGTATGTCATAACTACGAATAGCCAGATCATTATGCAAGAGAATGTCAGCTTCCACCTGCGACATGCATGTACTATCATGTAATAGACCATGATATAGAGGATTGTCCAACATTATTGGGAAAAATTCAAGAAAAGAGAAATCAGAACAATCAGAATGTACAGTGGATTTCTGTAGAAGCTAGATATGATGGGAGGAACATCAACATAGTCACACGCGAAGGAGATAAGATAGGAGTTGACACAGTAATACAGGATCCAACAAAACACCAATGGCTGAAGAAGAATATTGAACTACATAAACAGTTTGATGCAGGGAAAGAAAAATAAATATTCAAGGAGGAAAGGCAGGAGTTCCTCAAGAAATATGTTGCATCTACATCAACTGTGCAGTACACTGAGAATGTACCAATGTATGAAATTCCCTCCTCAATGGACCACACCAATGAAACACAATCTGTAGAACAAGTAAGTACCATAAATATTTTCCTGCAATCTTGTGTTAAGCTACTGAATGATCCATCATCTATTAAATTTTTGCAACATATATTAGAAATACGTAACATAGAGGTAGAGGGAAAGTTAGATCAAAATACAGTCAATCACCTCCATTCAATAAGGAGGGCAAGAAGGGAATTTAGATTGAATGCTAACATTGGGTATTTCAATATGGGAGACATTATATTGGACTTAATCTTTGAGGTCAACGTTTTACCTAATAAAACATGGAAATGTATCGGAGATCCCACATTAGGCTACTCACTTGTCCAGCTGAAACTAGAAAACCAACACAGAGTTATGCCAATTGGAAGGCTAAAAGGTGTGACAATAGATTTGGATGGAGTGCGCACTAAGGCAGACTTTGAAGTGATAGAAATAGTGGACGACACAACACCCTATCCAACATTGCTTGGCTTGGATTGGGAATTTGATAACCAAACCATAATCAACTTGAATACAAGGAAGATGACATTCAAATCAGGAGAATACCGATTCATTGCACCACTATATCCATCATAAGGAGAAAGGTTTGTAGAGACCACTTTCTTAGATCTGGAGGAAATAAACCAGTTATACAAAACCACTGCGCGCGAAGAAGATTATGTCAAACCAACTGCAGATGGGGTAATTAGTTGGAGGAGCATCACATCATCTTCTTCTGACTCAGATACAGGTTTGGAGAATTGGCATTAGATATTACATGAGGTCTCCACAATAAGGTGTAAAATAATAGACCACGCGGTAAGATGGGTGGGTACTGAGAATAGAGAACCTCCCAGTTTTAATGGCATAAATAACTTAGAAGAATTCATTATAAGATATGAATATGAAGTGTTAGATAATCAGAGGCTCTTATCCCTAGACATTCCACTCAAGGAAACACCTGTAAGATGGTGGGGTGCACACAAAGAAATAGTTAAGGACTGGTACCAATGTAAGCGAATACTACGCATTAGATTTGACGTAGAGTAGGGGAACATAAGATGCAGAGATATGATGGATAGAGGACACAAACAAAACATTTGGAGAAATGCATAGCACTATGGAGGATGAAACCACCAGAGGAATTGCCTCATCACTTCATCCACACATTGGAAGGAGTTCCAGAAAATTGGTATGTAGACCAGGAATTGCACAGAGGCATTGCAGAATGAGCAACATTACAACATAATTTTATAGTAACCTTCTCATTTGAACATGAGAACCCCAACATCGATTCAACACTCAAATAGATAAGAGAGGTGATATTTATTGATGAACCAGAGGTTGAACTGATGACAAAGTATCAACAATATAACAAACAGACAGAAAATGAACTATTGTCATGTTATCACGTGGAAGAAGAAGCATCAGATGAAGATGACTTGTGTAACATTCATATTACAAAAATTGAAGGAGAAAGAGAGATGTAAGGTCCATATTTGGAATCATAAGTATTTTTTGCACCAATCAAAGTGAAGAAAGTCATAATTGGCACAACTTGAAATCCTAAAATGGCAAGTATTGGAGACTATTGGGATGAACATACAGTGGAACGGATAACAGAGTTACTGCGTGAATACAATGACTTGTTGACAACAAATTTTATAGAGATGAAAGACATAGAAGGAGATCTAGGAGAGATGAATATACCTCTCAAACCCGAGGCTAGATCTATCAGATAGAGACCTTATAGACTAAATCTAATATATAAGTAGAAAGTGAAAGAAGAAATTGAAAGAATGTTGGAAGCTGGTATCATAGAACGAGTGGAGGAATCTGAATGGATAAGCCCTATGGTAGTTCAAGAGAAGAAATAAGGGGGGATAAGGATTTGTGTAGATCTGAGGAAACTGAATGATTATTTCCTACATGACCCTTTCCCTACACCTTTTACAGATGAAGTCCTAGAGAATGCGGGAGGCCAAGAAGCATACTCATTTATAGATGGATTATTTGGTTACCATCATATCAAGATAGCTCCAGAAGACAAGTATACGCCTACATTTTCCACGGAATGGGGATCATACCAGTACACAGTCATGCCTTTTGGGATGAAGAATGCACCATCCATATTCTAAAGGGTAGTAATAGCTTATTTTAAGGAGTTCATACATTAATTATTAGAAGTATATCTAGATTATTGGACCATATATAGTTTGTCAAAAGACCATGTGGAAGTGTTAAGGTTGATGTTGGAAAGATGCAGACAATGTCAGATATCATTGAATATCAATAAGTGCATCTTTGGGACACCTTTTGGAATATTATTGGGCCATATAGTGTGCAAATAAGGCTTTCTAGTAGATCCTGCCAAGATTGGAGTTATTGTCAATTTACCACCACCAAAATCAGTGCGTCAGTTGAGAGAAACATTGGGACATACATGATACTACATAAAATTTATAAATGGGTATGCAAAGATCACTACGCCAATGGAAAAATTGTTAAAGAAGGATATTAAATTTCAGTGGAATGAGGACTATCAAAAAGGTTTGGAAACCCTAAAAGAAAAGATGGTCACAACAACTATTCCATTATTCCCATATTGGGAAAATACTTTTCATTTACATGTACATGCATCAACTATAGCACTTGGAGAAATTCTGGTGCAGCCAAGAGGAGGGGATTTGGACCATCCTATATCATTTGCAAGTAGAAAACTGTTTGAATCAGAGCAGAACTAAAATACTACCGAAAGATAAGGACTAGTTATGGTCTATGCACTTCAGAAGTTCATAAATTACTTATTGTGAAAACACTTTAAGTTGTTCACAGATCATTCATCCCTCAAATACCTAGTCAACAAGACAGTGTTGGGGGGATGGAACTGTAGATGGATATTGTTATTTCAGGAATTAGATTTTTAAGTGATATTCAAACTAGTGAAGATGAATGCAGGACCCGATCACCTTTCAAGGGTAACAAATGGAGAAGAACCTACGAACTTGGAATACAACTTCCCTTATGCGCAGTTGTTTTCATTCCAAGTAGCTGATGAATATTTTTCCAAAATTATTGAATACTTGAGTACAAGGATTGCACCACAAGAGTTTAACACTACATAGAAGAAAAATTGGGTAGTCAGATTTGCAGACTATCAATTGATTCCATGACACTTATACAAAATGGGCACAAACAACATTTTGAGAATATGTGTACTAGAACATGGAAGGCCTAGGATTTTGGCCGAAGCTCATGATGAAATAGATGGAGGACATTACGTAGGAAAAGATACCGTTCATAAGGTATTGTGCACAAGACTATGGTGG
The DNA here is from genome assembly GCA_010110895.2 of Picea sitchensis. Classification (NCBI taxonomy): domain Eukaryota; kingdom Viridiplantae; phylum Streptophyta; class Pinopsida; order Pinales; family Pinaceae; genus Picea; species Picea sitchensis. Next base: position 35,255 of record SNQJ01S0091766.1, on the reverse strand, counting down.
CCAACAATTCATAGGGATGCTAATAAATATTTCCAAATATGTGATGTCTATCAGAGGGTTGGTAAACCTAATAGGAGGGATGAGATGTCCCTAAAACCACAAGTAACTTTGTAGGTATTTGACAAATGGGAAATAGACTTTGTGGGACCAATTAATCCACCAACAAAAAGGTCAGGAGGAAGATATATCATTACCGCAAGAAAATACTTAACAAGATGGGTAGAAGCAACACCATTCAAAGACTGCAGTGTAGAGACAACAACACACTTCCTGTTTGAGCAAGTGATCACCAGATTTGGATGCCCAAGATTATTGATGAGTGGCCAAGGTACTCACTTCATCAAAAACACTATCAGGGATATGACTGAGGAGTTTGAAGTCTATCACCAGAAGAGTACACCTTACCATCCTCAGGGAAATGGAACAATATAAGCCTTCAATAAGATTTTGGAGAATGCTATGACAAAGATCTGTAATGTCAACAGGGATGATTGAGATTTAAAAATACCAATAATACTATGGGCATACAAGACTACATGCAAGAAGTTGACAGGATAGACACCATTCAAGTTGGTGTATGGGAAGGAAGCAGTAGTACCATTAAAATTGTTGGTACCCATTTTGCGCATAGCAACAATTACCAACATGATAGAAAGAGACACAATAAAGGAAAGGATCAATCAAATAATGGAGATGGAAGAGGATAGGATTCTGGTAGGATTTCATCAAGAAGTACAGAAAGAAAGAGACAAAGCTTGGCATGATAGACATATCAAGAGGAAGAGTTTCAAGGAAGGAGACCTAGTCTTTCTCTATGACAGTAAATGTTTTCAACATTCAGGTAAGTTTAGAATGCATTGGCTAGGGCTCTATCAAGTAAAGACAGTCACATATGGGGGATCTATGCAGCTAAAGGATTTGGAAGGAACAGAACTGAATGGAATGATCAATGGGAGTCGATTGAAATTGTACAGGGACATCCCACCCCCTAACAATTAAAAGTTACAGTGCAGTAAGAAAGACATGTACATAGTGTAATATACTAGAAGCTAGGATAGAAAAATGAGAAAAAGAAATAAAAAGGACAAAAAGAAGGAACAAGAAATAAAAAAATAGAAAAGAGAGAAGATACAAAAACTATTGGGAAACATTGTGCGTAGAAAAAGTGGACTCAATGCAACAAAGGGAAAAATATCCACGCGTAGTAGATGGGTAACAGAAAGAAAAAAAAAATGTGCACTAACAAAAAATCACAGCAGAAATGCATGATGCACTTAAAACTTTTAATGCACTGGAAAAAGGACAAATGATCAGAAAGGAAGAAAATGAAGGTTATGACAAAAAGGCACCAACTGGAGGAACTTATGAAAATTAAATGGAGCGTACTCGTGAAGATTTATTGCATTAATCACAACCAGGGAAGCTTCTACAAGAAGCTTCACGACATTGATGACACCTTCTATATAAAGGGGGAACATGGGCATAATACAACTTAGTGTGAAATTGAAAACTTGCAGCGATAGACAACACAAAGAGAAGAAGCGAATAGATGAGTGCACAGTCTGAACCTGTCAAATCCAATTCGGAAAAAACTGAGCAATACCCATAATGACACCATCGAAGATGGGTGCACCAAGACAACCATCGAGAAAAACCCTTAGCAGTGTTAGATTTCCTCATGAAACCGCGAAGGCCAAACATGAAACCACATAGAGAGAGGAATTTGTCGATGTTGACGTGATTCCATTGCCATGAGTCAAACCAGCAAGCCCTACACTGGCGGAGGAATACACGAAAGCCCCAACAACAACTACCATGGAAATTGATTTGGATGATGGTGCACAGGGCCACAAAATAAACGACACATGAAACCTACAACAACATGTGAGGGCCGAAGAACCTGAAAGAACAAATTCCAAGAACAAAAATAGAAGCAGGGTCTGCGCAATAGTAGGAAGAGTGTTGGATTACTCAGAGGGGGGGTGAATCAGTAATAGAGAAATTTAATCCTTTTTAACCATATAATTCAAGTGTTGTATCAATGAAGCATTATCATCCAATAATTGTAGAGTAAATAAGAAATTAATAAACACAGACATACACAGTACACCATTGTTTTACGTGGAAACCCAAATTGGGAGAAAACCACAGAATGTTTTTTCTTATATGTCTTGAAGAATTACATTCATTGGAAGCACCAACTTCCTTTGTTTTCTAGCTACAACTGTAAGGAGGCTCCAACCCCCTATTTTCTCAAGTTACAACCTGAGGGAAGCTCCAACTCCCCATTTCTTTGGCTACAACCAGAAGCAGGCTACAACCCCCTATGTTCTCCGACTACAACCGAAAGGTGGCTACAAGAACCTGTCCTTGCCCCATCCAACCAAACTAAAGTAGAAATAGAATGATGGAACCAATGTCACACTATCACTATGAGATATACCACTGTAAAAATGTACCAATAAATCTGAACCATGCACCAACCATGCATCAACCTGTACCTCAACATGTAATCAATCTGTACCATAAACAAGTGCATCAACTATGCACCAACTTGTAATCAACCTGTACCATAAACAAGTGCATCCAACCATGT
>SNQJ01S0091764.1:3300-29625 GCA_010110895.2 Picea sitchensis | reverse complement strand
AAAAAAAAAATTATTGCACTATTTTCTAGAATTAAAAAAAAAATATTATAACAAAAAAAGTTCTTATTATTATTACACATTGAGGGAGGTGTACTTGAAACCAAAAAAAAAAATATGGTTAAAAAATTTGAATGGTGCATTTTTAATGGTGAGGTTGAGATGAGTAATTTCTTCTTTTTCTTTTTTTTTTCCACCAAAAGCAATTGTCTTGCTATTCAATTGAATCAAAGGAAACTTCCAATACATATAGGCTCGAAGCCATTACAACATACTCATTATGTGTTGAACATGTCATTTTTATGGGAACTGAACTCGCTTGGGGAGGATAACAATCATTCCTCACAACCATCCAAGCTAAACCCAATTGGCTTAATTCTTTCCTTACTCAACATGGAGTTGGCAATATATATAACCAACCTAGATCCATCTTAACTCTTGATCTATCATGCATTGAAAGAGATTAAATCCCCTGACTTGCAAACCATTACTCAAGTTTTGAGTTTAGAAAACCAAAATAGATTCATTTTAACTCGGATTTATCATGCTAAGAGAAAGATTCAATCCCTTGTGGTGGACCCTAAGAGATTTAATGGTTAAAACATTTGAATGATTGACTAATAAGTATGAGGAAAATGTGTAATTCCTTTTGTACTCAACATGGAGTTGACACGTAGTATATATACATATATATCTTAAGAAATAGAGTAGATACATTTTAACTCCGGATCTATTATACCTCCAAAAAATCAAATCCCTAGATATGTAAACCCTTCATAAAGTTTTGTATTATAAAAAAAGATTTACATATAAAGAGATGATGCACTATAGATGTGTTGTGTCTTGATGCACTATAAATGCGGAGTTAAACAAACCCAATATGATATGACAGAATTCTAATCACCAACAACATTATCAAACTTAGAGATACTCCAAAAAAGGAATCTGAAGAAAATCTATGAACAATATACACAAGTTTTCGATGTCTGCCTGGCACAGCTAGACGATGGGAGGCCTTGGGAAGCCTGTCCAGCTTTGATTGATAATGAAGAAACTTGTAGAGCAATTCATGGGCCAGTTTGGTTGGCGTGAGGCGCGTAAAGTAGCCAGCAGGTAACCCACTTCAAATAAAAAATAAATGAAAACGACGCGCATATGAGAATGGAGAATAGAACTGTTCAAATAACGGTATGTCTTCGTATTTTTTAAGTTGTATCGCTTATCGGTGTTCGTGGCCGCCGGCGATGATTAGGGTTTCCTCCCAGATAAAATGCGCATCATTTTAAACGTTTCAAAGTTTTGAATTGTCCCCCAAAACCCTGCACCTCCGCGGAACGCGTGTTGAAAGCCTGTCACTTTCCAAGCACAGGCTTCTTCTCTGAAGTGACGTATTAAAAAAACAATACAGGCTCGAACCAGATTTCCCTTCCAATCCAAACACAGACACCATTAGCGTGATGTGAAATCATTGCCAATAAAAAACATATATTATATAAACTCCATCTCTTCGGCGTGTTTTTGGATGTTTCACAGGGTCTTCGCCGTAAGTTTAATTTAATATATAACTTGCTCCTTTGGCTTTATGTTATTTTATTCATTAATTGTGGTCCTGTGTTTGGCTAATTGCGATTTTTTTTTGTAGAGTGTTAAGCGTACACGGTGTTATGATAATAAAATAATCTGAAGGCTGCGTTGCATAAGACAACAATGCGGGACATTTTATTTTTTAATTTAAAATTAATAAATGATATATAAATTTATTTCTTTTCAACAATATCTGGTAATGAATATATCCTCTCTATACCAGAACTAAAATATCTCAAACTAAATCAAAAGACTTTATATGGTTTATGAAGATTAAATTTATTTTATTGGTAAAGTTTACAGACATAAAGCTTTTCCTCACCCAATCTGGTAGGGTGAGAGAGGAGGCTGTCCTTCCCCAATATTGGTCGAAAGATATAAATCTGGAGATGAGGAAAAACAAGGACTGAAACGAGCTTCCCTTCTTTTTCTCTTGTCCCTAACTTTTTCTCTTGCCCCTAACAGGTGCTGGGTTCGATTCCGTTATCTTCATGGATCCACTCGAGCAAATGACAAGTTTTTATTGGGCAGGAGAGAAAGCAAATACATGTTCTTAACTATTAAATCTATTATATTTAAAGAGAAATAGAAAACAATGATAAAAAAAATAATGATATAGAAAAAAAAACCTTTTAACTTTCTTTTTTTTTAACTATAACCAAGTTGTATAGAAAAATATACCCTCAACATTCGAAGAACATATAAATCATGCTAAATAAAAAATTCTTGTGCCATGGATCTAGGTAAATCTTGCCATGGATCTAGGTATTCATGATACTTACGGATAACATTCCAAGAACATATAAATCATGCTAAATCAAAAATTCTTGTGCCATGGATCTAGGTAAATCTTGCCATGGATCTAGGTATTCATGATACTTACGGATAAGAAGAAAATAGTTATGAACAATGTGAATATGGGAAGTAGAAATAGAAAGCAAAGGACACTATTATACTATGGACTATTTTATGTAAAGATCACAATCATTTTCCATATATAAAAATGTAGAACAATCAAAATAAATAAATTTCAATCATTTTTTATATAAAAAAGTAGAACAATCAAAATAAAAATAAAGCAAAATAAAGAAATTTAGATTGATATTAAAGATTAAGATATAATAGAAAATGTTTTTATGTTCAATATTTATTAATTGATATTAAAGATTAAGATATAATAGAAAATGTTTTCATGTTTAATATTTATTTTCATTTTTATTATAAGAAAAATTAATAAGTAAGAAGAAAGATATTTAGGTAATCAAAATTTATTAAAGATTAAGATATAATAGCAAATGAAGACAAATAATAGATTAAGATATAATAAAAAATGTTTTCATGTTTAACATTTATTTTTATTTTTATTATAAGAAAAATTGATAAGTAAGAAGAGAGGAATTTAGGTAATCAAAATCTAAATAAAAGTTTTTTTTTTCTTAAGGTGTAATCAATATTTTTCTAATAAAAATTATTTTTTTTTTTTAAAAGATGAGAGATGAAATCAAATCATGAACTTATTTAAGTAATAAAGGTTAACTATTGGTAAATTATGGGATAGTAAAATTGATTAAAAGGAGGGTTTTATATATACTGAAAGGAATCTTTAAAATAGAAAACCTATCACAAAATGTAAGAGGGTTTAATTTCCATTGTAAAAAGGTTAAATTGAGTGCAAGAGCATTCATGAAAATGATAAGTATTGAGGAAATTGTTCGGAAGGATATTACAACAAATATGTTACTTATATTAGGTGAAATTGTGACAAAAGGAAAATAATGGGTCCATGATATTTTAGGTGAACATAAAGTTGCAGTTCACTAAGAGCTTAGGAGCACATGATTTAGATGCATATAAAAAAATTACATAACAAAGAAATGAATAAGACATAGTAAGCACAATAAATGATCATGACATCAAATGTTCCTATGGAAGATGAATAGGTATGCATGGAAGGTGAAGTTTCATGTGCATGATCATTACGATAGTTGATAAATGGTTGAGGAAAAAAAGGTGATGCCTCAATTTAAGATCAAGGTCGATGAGAGTATACAACAAAGGGGTGTTGTAGTCTACACTTCCATTTTCAATCCCTTGTTATAGGGAAGGCCTCATATGACATGATTTCCAAGGGATAAGGGAATGCAAGGCTCAAGGAATATGACAAACACAATAATGATGTGATCCATTCATCTAATTATCCATCTACTTAACGAATTGTTCACTCTATATTTTTTCTACAACTAGAATGCACTGCACTCATTCATAAAATAGAAATCACAACTAAGTAATGGAAATTAAACCATGTTGAGCATATGCAACATAACCTAAATATGTGAAGTCATCCATATATATAGAATAAACCAGAAAATACTAAAAGGGATACCTAATTATATTAATCTTAACCACAAGATATCTCATAGTTACAATTTAGCAACTTTCTAGCATTAGGCCACAACCATAAACCACGCAACAATAGTAATAACAATAATAATAACATCCACAACTCTAACAATTGCAATAGTAAAATCCTCAAGAAACAACAATTGACAAGCTCAAAATAGGATAAATCCTTCTGATTTACTGTTGTGTAAATTATATGCAATAATTTCCATACATTTAATTATCGACCGGGAGCTTCGTAGACTTCGAGGTGCAAGCACAGGAAATGCAGGATTAAAGCTCTAATCTATCCTATGCACAAAATAGTGGAAAGAGATAACACTAAGGATTATAACTTGTCACTCGACTATGGGACTCTAATGCTTATTGAATTCTGAACCACAATCTTTCATTTCCAATAGACAATGTTCATGTGGTTTTGCTTATATAGCTTATTGGGTCTTGGGACTTTAGAGGTTTTAATCTTGTAGTGAAATAAACATAAAATCAACTTATGAATTTAAATGCAACCTATGGGAAAAGGAAATAAACACTAAGGATTCGTCATTGGGACATAAGAATAACTCAATGTTATAAAAGGATTCGATCAAAGTCTTTCATTTATGCTTGTTTCTGTGATTAATTATGAGTAGCTAACTTGAGTTTTTGTCCTTCAATGGATTCTTGTAGTGGTTGTGGGAAATTAAATCAAAGCAATGTAAAGGTAAAGTAAATCAAAATCAATCAAGCATTGAACTCACAAATAAAGGAAATCAAGCTTGAAACTCAGAAATTGTTCACCAATGAGAGCACCAAGCACAATGGAATAACGATGGAATCAAGAGATGAAGAATGAAACACATAAGTAACAATGAACTTGTAAATAATAAATACTTAAACAATTGCACAATAGAACTCCAAGAATGTTCGAGGTAGAAAACAATAAGGAAAGGAATGAGGAAATGAAGTAATGGAAACTGGCTTCCTCTCTGTGCATTTAAATGAAAAATTTAAGAACGACATTTTACACAAAGAGAATTAATGAATCAATGAGGGATTAACTTCTACAACTATACTTTATGCCATAATTTTGTGATGTAATTTGGGTGCAATATTTGATAGAAGATAAATATTTATTGATGGAATGGATCAATGGGGGTTTGTAGAAGGAGAAGGAGGTTTTGGGTTTTATTTAAGTGTGATTTAATAATACACACACACACACATACATATATGAAAAATATTTAAAATACATAAACAATTTGTTTTATTGTTCTCTGAAATGCATATGGCCAGTGTTTAGATGTGGTCGTGATTGGACAAATTGGAGGCATGAGATCGTGGATGAACGCATGGGAAATCAATGAAAATTGAGGGTAGTTCGGATCGTGATGGAATATAGTGATAGTAAGGCGAATTGAAGTTGTAATGAGTTAGGCATAATGAATATGGGATGCAGAATTTAAAGGGTGGGCTATCTTGGTGGAGAGGGTACCAATCTGAAACAAATGTGGAGATGGATCATGGCTTCCAAAGGTATGTTGTCCCTTGACCAAGTTTTGAGGATCCTTGGCCAGGTTTGACATATTTTGGGACTTCGACAGGTTGTCAAAGGTGGAGCGCAAGTCGAAGCGGAGATCACGAGATCTCGACCCCTTTTTAGAGATTTTTGGGTTTTGGACTTATGTAACAGGTATGAGGATGTCATCCCATGGGTTTACCCATGTTTAGGCCCATTTTGTAATGTATAAATAGATGTCTAGGAAATATAAGAAGAGACACGAAGGACGATATAGACATATGTGTGATGATGTGCTAAGTGAAAGTGATAGTGTACATGCTTTGTGCATAATGTGTGAAGCTTGCAAGGCTAAGTGCAAGTGTCTGTAAGAGATTGTGTAAAGGTTTTGTGATGTAACCTAGCTCGGGGAAGGACAATCTGGCTGAGTGCACGCAGATCTCCTGTCCTATGTGGAGTAGGATCTTGTGGCTCTATGCATGTAGACGATTGAATGAAGATAATAAAGAGAATAAGAGTTGGTGGACGTAGCCCCAGGCTGGGGTTGAACTATGTATATCATGTGTTATGGTTGCTTTGTGCATTGTGATTATTTTATTGTTCATATGGTTAATGCTTAGAATAGTAATGTATGCTTAGATGGACATGATATGATAGCTTAGTGCTTAGTGATATGAATGAATGTTAGATCTGATCTATCCCTCCATGATAGTTGCTTAAATGTGTTAGATCTAGTTGAATAATGCACTGCTCTGTAATTAGGGTTTTGTCTACGAAGTAAGTACAGGCTAGATACTAATGAAGGATAATTGCTAAGTGCTTTGTTAGAGTATTGTAACCACATATATGTGTCCCAGCTAAGGTTGTAGACACCGAGTCCTGCAACCACCCCTGGCTCTACCTTGGGTGAGACTTCATCTGCTTCGCAGGTGTTGCCGAAAGGGCCGGTAGTTAGGGTTTTGTTGGTGCGATGTTGAAGCGTTGAACCTTGGGTCTACCCCTGTTCCAACAAATGGTTTCGTTTCCATGACCTGAAACTGTGATTGTTGGGAACTAAGGAAAAGAAAGAAGTATCTGTGCGTAGATTTGTTGTTTGACTTGCGAAGCTCTGTGCTAAGAAAGGAAGAAGTATCTGTGCGTAGATTTGTTGTTTGACTTGCGAAGCTCTGTGCTAAGAAAGGAAGAAGATCTGAAGAAAAGAGATCAGATCTGAATGCTTTGTGCTCTGAAAGAGGTAAGAACAGTGAAAATTTAAGAGGCATAATTAACCAAATCAAAGTGACTCAGGACGAGTCACAAGTGAGTGTTAGGGGCTAGTTGGCCCTTGACCAAGTTTTGAGGATCCTTGGTCAGGTTTGACCTATTTTGGGACTTCGACAGGCTGTTGAAGGTGAAGTGCAAGTAGAAGCGAAGATCGCGGGTTCTCGGCCCCATTTTAGGTCTTTTGGAGTTTTGGGCTTATGTAACGGGTATGGGAATGTCATCCCATGGGTTTACCCATGTTTAGGCCCATTTTGTAATGTATAAATAGATGTCTAGGAAATATAAGAAGAGACATGAAGGAAGATATAGACATTTGTGTGATGATGTGTTAAGTGCAAGTGATAGTGTACATGCTTTGAGCATACTGTGTGAATCTTGCAAGGCTAAGTGCAAGTGACTGTAAGAGATTGTGTAAAGGTTTTTTGTTGTAACCTAGCTCGGGGAAGGAGGATCTGGATGAGTGCACGTGGATCTCATGTCCTATGTGGAGTAGGATCTTGTAGACGATTGACTGAAGATAATAAAGAGAAGAAGAGTCGGTGGACATATCCCCACAATGGGGATGAACCACGTATATCCTGTGTTATGGTTTCTTTGTGCATTGTGATTATTTTATTGTTCATATGGTTAATGCTTAGTATAGTAATGTATTCTTAGATGGACATGATATGATATCTTAGTGCTTAGTGATATAAATGAATGCTACATCTGATCTATCCCTCCATGCTAGGTTCTTAAATGTGTTAGATCTAGTTGAATATTGCGTTGCTCTGTAATTAGGGTTTTGTTTGAGAAGTAAGTAAAGGCTAGATATTAATGAAGGACAATTTCTAATTGCTTTGTTAGAGTAATGTAACCATGGATCTGTGTCCCAGATAAGGTTTTAGACACCGAAGTACTACAACCACCCCTGCCTCTACCTCAGGTGAGACTTCATCTACTTCGCAGGTGTTGTCGAAAGGGCCGATAGTTAGGGTTTTGTTGGTGCATTGTTGAAGCATTGAACCCTGAGTCTACCCCTATGCCAACAAATGGGTCTATTATTGGGACCTGAAATGGTGATTGTTGAGAACTTAGGAAAAGAAAGAAATCTTTGTGCATAGATCTATTGCTTGACTTGCGAAGCTCCATGCTAAGAAAGGAAGCAAATCTGAAGAAAACAGGTCAGATAGGAACGCTTTATTCTTTGAAAGAGGTAAGAACAGTGAACATTTTTAAGATTTGAAAGCTTTTTTCTCTGAGAAAGGTAAGATAAGCGGAAATTTTTGTCTTAAAAGTATCGATCGAGGTATATTTGATAAATTTTGTCCTAGTATGAAAACTAGGGTACAGTGAGAAGAAAGAAGATTTGATATGAGTAGATCTTATGAAAGATATGTTATTCCTATGCATAGAAAGAATGTTTGGACTAACAAATGGATGCAGGATCCTACGAAGAATTTTTTGCAAGTTAATTACTGTAACCCTAGTGTGCAGTACAGAAAAAGTTGGGGATCATTTAAGAGAAAGAGAGTATTAACTCTTTGTTACAGTTGCATAAGACCGAGCCATCTTGCAAAGGATTTCCGTGATAGAATACCTAGTTGCCTTTGTTGTAAATCTAAGAACCATGAAGTTTTGGATTTCCCTAGAATGATTGCTAAGTTTGAAAGAATGAATATGAGACTAGAAAACCCTGAGGAAGGCTAAGAAACTAAGACTATGGTAGAACCCCAGAAAGAATCAAAGACTATATTACTACGAATGAAGGAAACACTGAATGATCATAGAAATATCAACTTATCAGAGATCTTAAAAGAAAAAGAACTTATATAAGCAAGAATAGGAGACTTCAACATAGACTATGTTCTGGATGACGAAACACAGGTGAATGTCATGACAGAAAATACTTGGGAAATTTTGGAAAGGCCTGCTATGGTTCCTTCATTAGGAGGAATAGGATTCTTTAGAGGAAAATTGATAACCCTATGTGGAAGACTTACCCAGACCTCTATGTGTGTTCATGGAACTTCGATAGAGGAAGAATTTGAGGTTGTTAAATTCATTGAGGACATCACCCCATTTTCTATGTTATTGGGAAAACCCTGGTTTGAGAGAGATCAAATTCGGAGAAAAGAAGACGAGGCCCTATAACAAAAAAAGAAATAATTAAAAGATTTCATAGCTAGGAGAATAGCGCACTTGATAGAAGAACAAGATGACAAGTCGAAGCAAATTAGGACCAGAGACCGGGTTGTCGAAGCTAAAAAAATGCAAGAAGACTTGAAGAACCTATCCATACAGGAAAGTAGAGCACCTACCCCAGACAGAAAAGAAGTATTACCCTTGAACCCTATGACATAATCTCATCAACGCGAAGTTACTATGTTGAGTACAGATAAGAATCAAAATGGAAAGAGCAATACCAAGATGCAGATCAAAGGGAAGAAAGATAGAAAGCTCAGTAAGAAGAGAGAAAAGCTAGAAAATTTGCAGGAGGTTATGGAGGAGACTTCCCAGAAGGTAGGTTTGCAAAACTGGAACTTCGTCGAGATATCATAACAGCACCAAGTGGCACTTCACCATGGTGGAGCGATATGACCTTTGGAAGCATTATGACCGTTATCCCGATGCCTCAAACGGTTAGAAAAACATTTATGGCCAGAAAGCTCGCCATCGGGCCGTTGGGACCATGTCATAATGGACACAACTGCATTGATGAAGGCTTCTCACCCGTTGGAGATATCTGTTACACAGATGTCTACTTATTCCATCGACTGTTACACCGAGAATACTTTTGTATATTGTATCCACGCCAATGAGAGAACTCATTTCTACTGCATTGTGTTAACTATGATCGACACTTGTTCTATTGCATTGAGCATTCATTCATCGACCTGAGTTATCTGATCTTGAGCGTGCATGTCGGATGAATTCAATGCCATATAGAAGTCTGTAGAAGAAGTCTTAATCGATTTAATGGATGAAAAATTAATGTTTGCAGGGATTCAAGCTTCATCGACGAGAGGAGTGTAAACCTCTTCATCGACTGCTTGCGGATCTGGACCATCCCGAGTTGTAGCCGAGAAAAGAACCAAGCATCAAGATGACTTAGCGAATGCGAATTTGATCCCGTCTATCCTACCTGACTACATCCCTCCCCTGGCCGGTGTGGTGAGTCGTGACAATGTCTCAAGGGACTTTGATTACACCCAGGTTACTACATACCTCTCGAAGGGGATACGTGCAGTTCGAACCCAGCTAGAGAATATCATGACATTAAAATTCAGCGACTTCAACCTAGGGGATCGCAAGAACCACAATATTCTCTCCCCTCATAGGTACTTGACTAGGATGAAGGGTAAGAACTCAAGGATAATCCCCCAACTATGGAATATGAACCTCGTGCAGTCCACTATCTTGAACGTGATGAAGATACCACATTTTGGAAGGCACCAGGAAGTTAACCTGTGCGTTAAGCTCCTGCTATCATGCTACCATGGCAGCTATATGTGGCTAGATAGGTGCATCACTATTGACCCAATGTTGATCCATAGGATCACTGGATTGAGAATGCATGGAACAGACTCGCAAGACTTCTACCCACGGAAGGTTGCAGATAATGCCCTGGCATAGAGGATTAAGGATACCTATGGCGATGTAGAAAAGGGGACGCGAGGCTACAAGGTAGCCTCTATCCAGAATGGCGCAGTGCGCCTAGCCTACCAGCTAATCATAGGGAAGCTAGTGAGAAAGAACAGACCTACATAGGTCATAGGGTTCATTGTTGACCTCGCTGGAAAATGCGTAGAAGGACTAGAGATGAATTGGGAAAAGTACTTAGTCAACCAGTTAGAATTGGATTTTCTGGAAGCTCAGGATCAGGGCAATGAGTTCCACTTTAGCTGGCTCTTGATCCTCATCAAGTTTACATCTTGTGATATGTCGGAAGGTGTGACCTTCCCCGACAGTGATTCGTTCGAGCCACTCGCTGTGAAGTTAACCACTCTCTAGTATTCGAGCAATATGGAAAAACAGTGGCAGTCGAACGCAGTATTCCATACCTACTATCTCCAGTTAAAGAGGGATATTGAAGTTGTCCCTCATATGATTTTGAACACCCTACACTGGTTCATGCCCCTTATGAAGTTTCGCGTAGATCAACATTTTACTTATATCACTGCGCACGCAGATGAGAATAAAGAAGGACATATTTAGAATGAATGGAGCTCAAAGCATCCATTCATTCTAAATATTATTATTATTATAAATATTTCATTGTAAATATTGTAAATTCAAGCCTAGGTGGAAGGACATATTTAGAATGAATCAAGAAGTGCTTGAACCGAATTGTAAAAGTCATACCTTTTCTGATTGAAGGGAGTGTTGACCTTGCAAGCTCAAACAAATTATACTTAAACGAATTTGATAATTTCAAGAATGTTAAGGTTGCAATATTTGGTGAAGGTATAATGTGCAACAAATGGCACTTTTGAGAAAACAAGTTCAAATTGGGTGTCCCATGCAAATTGACAAAGCACTTCATGAGTTTCATCAAAATAGGGATTAATGTAAAATTATGCACATAAATTGAGCTTTAGTTTGCAGCTTCAAAGAATCTGTGGTTTTGAGTTTTCATGAAGTAATCACCCAACTGAAGAAAATGTCAAAGAGTCCTCACTGTGCAATTTTCTATAGGTTTTTGTTTCACAATGAGCATGTTGCGCAACTATGACAGAGTACCTAGAATGCCTCTAGATCATCTTGCACAAGTCAACATGGCATGAAAATTATGAAAATCAGTTGAAGACACATCAATTCAAGGAGGAGTTTTTCAAATTACACAAAGATAGGAATTCAAACAACTAAACCCAAAATTTCAGGGATGTGCCTTGATTTATCTTATCTTTTGATTAATGCATGTGATTTTGGGAAAATTGAATCCCTTGGACTTTGTAAAGGGTGTTAATGCTGTATTGTTATATATATTGTAAATTATGAGATAGTAGAGAGGGGGGATAGATTGGAGAGAAGGAGACTCTTTTGTATCGTATTTTGATCTCTGATCTTAACAGAAATATCAGTGCAGAAGTACAGAGTTCTTTCACAACAAATATTCATGATGACAGTGTTTTGAAGTATGTTCATTTTCTTATGTGTATGTGATATCTTATCTATGCTTATCATTTTTGTGTTAGTATTCAAGTATTTAAATTGAAATATGTTTGGAACTCATCCTTGTTATATGGTGCACTTCATATACAGTTAAATACTCTTTCATCTTTTCATCTTGCAAAATTGTATGTTCAGAATTCATCCTGAGTTTGATGCTCTGTTCATGGCAATTTGTCATTTTCGGTTATTCTTCTAAAGTTATATCAAGAACTCATATTAAGATAGATGCTCTTGGTGTAATGGGTTGTTGATATTCGCATTTATTCTACCATTTCATCACTGATCTATTCACTAAGAAACATTGTCTACCTTGCCTTTGTTTCCTGGAACACTCATCACTAGTCACTGATATTTATCATTTACAATTATTTGGACTCCATGCCCAATGGATTTCTCTCTTCTATGACACCACATTTTAAAACCTTATTTATATTTCAAATCTGGCCTCTGATCCTAATTTACATTGAGAGAGCCCTCTCTCGTTTGGAAAGGCCAGATTCCAAGCCCAAAGTGGTATGTGGTTACCTTTGTGGTTTCCCTCCCGCAGCCAAGGGAAATTATGGAGTGATAACATTTTTGCATGATTTCCAAGGAGCGAATGTGAAATATTCCCTGGGATAAATGACAAAGTGCATATTTGACTTCTGATGGTGAACAGAAGCCAAACAAATGAATGGTGTACCATTCACCTGGAGACTCCAGTTTTAGACGAATCCAAAGCTTAAAATTTTCATGGCAACTCCATAGTCCAAAGACTCAGTAGCCTAAATACTTTCTAGGCAACTCCACTACTTCAAGATGGATCACAGACCTTCAAGGTATGATCCAATGAATCGCTCTCACATTCTTGATTTTCCAAATCGGATGCCTTGCATATATTGAAAAACTTATCTGCTTAGATTCAAAGATGGAAAAGGAGACGATGATGCTCTACATTTGATCAAGTTTCACATGCATGTGTGTAAGCTAAGGGTTAAATTTCATGAAGATTTTTTTATGAATATGTTCATGGCCACCTTAGAGGGAAAGGCAAAACAATGGCATGAAAATTTACCATATGCAAGTCTTTATTCATTAAAATATTTTCATACAACATTTTTTGAGAAATATAAATAATCTTATTCATCTTTGTTTCTAGTAAAAGACTGTTGTGAGAATTTTGAAAACTTCATTGAACATCTAGAAAATTCTTATGAACATGATGAGTTCATGGATGAGGAAATTTTAGAGGCCTTATATGAAAACCCTTTTCTGCATCATGAATAGAAATTAGAGTCTAGTTGTCATATTCAAGAAAACTCCCAGAAAATAGTAGCTCCTCCCTTAGCCAAAGATGGAACTAATCAAGAGCTTGTCACTGAAATTCATTTTCCTTCTCTTGAGTGCTATGAAGATATTCAACAAGATTTCCAGCAAGGCAAAGTGCTTCAATGTTATCTTTCATCCTCTAAGGATGATGTGACTATTGAAATTTTAAGTGACTTAGACAGGGATGAGGATAGTCAATCGGTTTGTTCTTCATACCGTTCATTTTTTGAATCCTTTTTTCAAGAACAAGTATGCCAAAAATAGATTTCTGAATTTGTGTTTCAAGGAAGAGTTTATCAAAGTTATATCT
The DNA here is from genome assembly GCA_010110895.2 of Picea sitchensis. Classification (NCBI taxonomy): domain Eukaryota; kingdom Viridiplantae; phylum Streptophyta; class Pinopsida; order Pinales; family Pinaceae; genus Picea; species Picea sitchensis. The sequence goes on along the minus strand of SNQJ01S0091764.1, from coordinate 16,111 downwards.
TTGAAGCTTCATGCATGGGGATTTTAAGCAACAAAACAACATATGACTCTGAATCTTCATGCACAAGTATTTTAAACAACAAAACAACATATGACATAGAATTTCAAGAAAGCAACAAGCCAGTATATGACACCCTTCAAATTGCTACACGAGAGGGTAATGAGGATAATAGGTCACAAACTCTATCAGCTATGTCATTTCCTGTTTTGTATGATGTGGTTTCTTCGATTGAAGATTTTCAAGAACACACAATTATTTTCCCTGGTGTGAATAATAAGTCTGATGAACATATTGTTTTCTTTCATTCTAAAAAGGATCTTGTTTTGAATGACATAGAACAACTAACAATTATAAATGAAGGGAATGTTTTTCTTTTTGTTGATCTTCAAGACATGGTAGTGTATCATGATTTTGAAGATTCTTTTGCAGTTTTGTTGGAACCATTAGGGGAAGTGAATTGTGCAGAGTTCATAAAATTTCAAGGTGAGTTTAGATTTCATATTGAGTTGCCAGTTTTCAAATTTTTATTCATGTTTGAAAAAAGTGAAAGAAAAAAACAATCAAGTAATTATTGGCTTGATTAGCTACATTGGAAGGATCATTTCACATGATTTTGGTAGTTATTTTCAGCAGGTTAGAGTAGGAAATGGTGTGATAAATAAGCTTGTTGGGAAAGAATTTATTTCATTTTTATTTTCAGCAGTGTATAGTTCTAGTTTACAAATTTTATTTCCGACTAAAGGTTTGGAAAAGAGCAGGTCATAGAAAGTCGGTTTGAACAGGTTGCATAAGTGGTTTGGGAACAACCCAATGGTTTGGCACTGGCCTACAGGTTCTTTTGTGCCTCACAGGGAGGGTACCATCCCTAGTAGGAGCCAATGTTATCACATACAAATTTGATTCCCTCTCCAATTTGCACAATCTTCATTATATATTGTCATTTTATTGCCAGATTTGCCCCCTTGTCATCATTTGTATCAAGATTGCAATTCTTCTCATTGTTAAAAAAAAATTAGAAATGTTGGGCCAAAGTCTTCAAAGTTTGACAAATAAGAATTTGGATTTTAAAACTAGTGTTTATGCTCTCGGGACTTTCATAGATCTTAACTATGATTTATAAAATTATTGAACCCAAAGGTACAATCTCGAAACCTCTAGTTACCAAGCATCCAAGAAAAATTTTGCAAGAACCTAACAACAATAGACAACTCAATACTAAATATAGCACCCAAGATCAAATCCACAAGGGCACCATTCTATGCACCATGCGTTGAGCAATTTTGTGTGCAATGGCACATGTATACCATTGCAACCTAGTTTTTTAAGGGTTATTCCCTAAGCATAAAACACCAAGCACTAAGTTTACATGTGTTAAGGGTTTTATTTGCAAGTGTAGAGTTTCCAAATGATGAAAGAGCTCGCAAGTGTTTAGGATGAATCCAGATATCATGGTAATTGACGGGTTAACCTGTTATAAATTGTCAAAGGGTTTCTCAAGTTCTCAATGATAGTTTCAGGTGTAAAGGCAAGATGAGTTTAGAGTAATTTGGAAAGAAGTCTCAAAATATGGATGAGCGAACGTCGATGCATTCATTTTCTCACGATGGAGGTCAATCTCATGCAGCTGATTCATCTATTTGGGAGGTCCTTCAAAAGTGCCATATTAATGAAGTAGTGGTAAAAAAATGGTGGCCTTGATACCCGTGTAATAGAGGAAGGGAATTTTTTCTCCACTGGACACCGTCAATTTCTATGTATTGCACATGCACTTCTTAAGTCGTCCAAGGTTTTATATATAGGTGAATGCATTGCAAATGTAGACTAACAAACTACATCATTACTCAAGGAGAATGTGACCACAGAATGTAAGGTCATAACAGTAATAACAATAGCACATTGTATTAGTACCATTTCCAATATAAATCATGTTCTCATTTTCGACCAAGGGACTATTTTGGAAGAGGGAAACCCGCAAACGCTTTTGGAAAATGGTAGCTCCATATTTTCCAGTTTTGCCAGAACCCAAATTTTACAGTTGTAGATATTATGTTTGACAAGTTAGTCATGGTCATGATTTTAAGTGTTGTTGGGAATATTTGGAAAGCCTCCAAAGCACGAAATAAATGGTGTGTGAAATATCCAAAGTAGGTTGAACAAGACAGTCAAAAAATTGAGCCTAGGTGGAAGGACATATTCAGAATGAATCAAGAAGTGTTTGAACCGAATTGTAAAAGTCATACCCAGTCTGATTGAAGGGAGTGTTGACCTTGAAATCTCAAACAAATTCTACTTAAAGGAATTCAAGGATTTCAAGCATTCTAAAGTTGCAGGATTTGGTGAAGGTATAATTTGCAACAAATGGCACTTTTGAGAAAACAAGTTCAAATTGGGTGTCCCATCCAGATTAACAAAGCACTTCAGGAGTTTCATCAAAACAAGGATAAATGTAAAATTATGCACATGAATTGAGCCTTAGTTTGTAGCTTCAAAGCATCTATGGTTTTGATTTTTCATGAAGTAATCACCCAACTAAAGAAAAATTAAAAGATTCCTTGTTGCGCAATTTCCTGTAGGTTTTTGTTGCGCAGCGAGCATGCTGTGAAATTGTGACAGAGTGCCTAGAATGCCTTTAGATCAGATTGTACGAGTCAGAATGGCATGCAAATTATGAATATCATTTAAATACCCATCGATTCAAAGAGGAATTTTTCAAATTGCACAAAGATAGGAAGTCAAATAACTAAACCCTAAATTTTAGGGATGTGCCTTGATTTATTGTATCCTTTGATTAATGAATGTGATTTTGGGAAAATCAAATCCATTGGACTTTGTAAAGGGTGTTAATGATGTATTTTTCTATATATTGTAAAGTTTGAGATAGTATAGAGGGGGGCTTGATTGGAGAGAAGGAGACTCTTTTGTATTGGATTTTGATCTCTTAGCTTAATACAAATATCAGTGCAGAAATACAGAGTGCTTTCACAGCAGATATTCTTAATGATGGTGTTTTGAAGTATGTTCTTTTTCTTATGTGTATGTGATATCTTCTCTTTGTTTATCATTTCTTTGTGAGTCTTCAATTATTTAAATTGAAATATGTTTGGAACTCATCCTTGTTAGATGCTCCACTTCATACACAGTTAAATACTCTTTCATTTTCATCTTGCAAAATTGTATGTTTATAATTCATCCCGCGTTTAATGGTTTTCTCATGGAAATTTTTCATTTTTTTGTTATTATTCTAAAGTTATATCAAGAATTCATCCTAAGCTAGATGCTCTTGGTGTAATGGGTTGTTGATATTCTCATTTCTACTACCATTTCATGACGGATATATTCACTGAGAAACATTGTCTACCTTGCCTCTATATCCTGGAACACTCATCACCAGTCACTGATATTTATCATTTAAAATTATTTGAAATCTATGCCCAATGGATTTCTCTCTTTGCTCTACCACCACATCTGAAAACCTTATTTATATTTCATATCTATCCATTGAGCCTAATTTACATTGACAGAGCCCTCTCTCGTTTGGAAAGGCCATATTCCAAGCCTAAAGTGGTATGTGGTTACCTCTATGGTTTCCCTCCCACTACCAAAGGAAATTACAGAGTGATAAAAGATGGCATCCCACTCAAGTACCTTTGAATTTTAACTTGTTCATCCTTAATGAATGCAACATTTTCAACAGTTCTAAGAATATTTTTTCATACTCATCTATTGTCATACTCCGAAGATTGAATTCAAATAACTCCTTCATTTTGTTGTCATAGTATCGCTTGGCTAAGCATTTATTTCGAAAATACCTTTTAAACTCCCTCCAAGTAACCTTATTCTCATCAATGCATTGCACTTGCTATTGATTAAGGTTGGTTGTCATTGATATCAACCCTTGAAGAAATCCTGGTAGCACAAAGGTTTGGGTAATGGACCCAATTTTGTTTGATGTAAATATGACTCATTATTGTCTTGTCATGGTTGATAAGAAGTACAAATGTATGAACTCAAAAGTGGTCCCCTTATGGTGAAATCCCTCACGGGAAGATGCTTTGCAGATTGAGTTATCCTAGAAGTATGGTTAGAGAACCCATGCTTAGTTGTGGAATAATGAGATTAAGGTCAGTGAATTTGTCAGTGAAACTATCCTAGATGGATATTCTTTGTCATGCCATTTTTGGTGGTATGTGGAATGTCACATAACTCCTCACGGTTAGAGAGTTATGGACATATGAAGTTGAAGAACCTTCATGAGTCATCTAGAAGCCCCAAAAAGTCAAAGTGTTTGCAAAAGAAATTGTTTAAATAATAAAGTTAATGGAGAACTCCCTAAAATAAGGAAAGTGGGATGCTACATGAAAGTATAAATAAGAGGAAAGGCTTTTTCATTTCAATTACACTTGAATATCATTGAATATATATTTTTGTTACAGGTTATTTAGGTAGGTATTATTGATAGAGAAACATTGCAGCAGAAAAATACGACAGAAAATGTGCAGCAAGAAAAGTGCGCCAGTAAAACCGCAGCAGAAAAAGTGCGAAAAACAAATCATGGCAGAAAAATCACGGCAGAAAAAGTGCGGCAGAAAAATCGCGACAAAAAAATCGCAGCAGAAAAATCGGGGTAGAAAAAGTGCAACAGAAAAATCACGGTAGAAAAATCATCGCAGAAAAAGTGCGGCATAAAAATTGTGACAGCAACATGGTTGGTGTCTATTTATCATAGATATGGCACATCTTGTTTGAGGTTGTTTGGTGCAGTTTGATTGGTACAGGTTGACAGTGGCAGTGGTTGATTCAATGACAGCGACAAGTTGACAGTGGCAGTAGTTAATTCAGTGACAGTAATAGGTTGTCTACATTTGGCATTTATATTTTAGGGTGGTTGGACAGGAAAAGGATAGGTGGTTGTAGCCACCTTCTGGTTGTAGCCGAAGAACTTAGGGGGTTGTAGCCTCCTTCTGGTTGTAGCCAGAGAATTGGGAAGTTGGAGCTTCCCTCAAGTTGTAATGTGAGAAACTAGGGGGTTGAAGCCTCCTTCCAGTTGTAGCTGGAAAACAAAGGAATTTGGTGCTTCCAATGAATGTAATTCTTCAAGAAATATAAGAAAAAGAATTCAGGGGTTTTCTCTCACTTTGGGTTTCCATGTAAAAACACCGGTGTACTATGTATGTGTGTGATTGTTCATTTGTTCATTGCTTATTTACTCTGTAACTATTGGATGATAATGCTACATTGATATAACACTTGAAATTTTGGAGAAAAATGATTTTATTGCTCTATTATAGATTCACCCCCCCTCTCAGTATTCCAACAATTGGTATCAGAGCAGGTTCCTTCAGAAATCAGTTTAACCACTAAAAGGCAGATCATGGAGAGAAACAACTTGTATAAAAATGGAATACCACACTTTGATGGAAAAAAGTATGCATTTTGGAGCATAAGGATGAAGACATATATACAAGCACATGGATTTGAAATTTGATAATCAATTATAGATGGGTACACAACACCAACAGTTCCACCGACAAATGAAAAAACAATAAAACTCAGTCAGAATAATTCAAAATCCACAAATGCACTTTTGAATGGTCTTGGAGAATTAGTATTCACTAAAGTTACACATTGCAAATACGCTAAAGAGATTTGGGACAAACTTCAAAATATTTATGAAGGAGATTCAAAAGTCAAAGCAGCAAAGCTTCAAACTTACAGAGGTCAGTTTGAACAACTTAAGATGAAGGAAGATGAGAATATTGCATCTTACTTTTTACAAGTCGATGAAACAATAAATGCAATCATAGGATTGGGAGAAGAAATCGAAGAATCTGTAATTGTTCAAAAGGTACTAAGATCTCTTCCTATGACATTTGACCCTAAGATATCAGCACTAGAATAAAGAGCAGATCTAAAATCAATAAGCATGGACGAACTACATGGAATCTTCACAGTATATGAAATGAGAATTGAACAAGAAAATCTAGATATAAAAGAAGCAGCTTTCAAAACATCCAAAAGGTCAAAGAAAAAGGGAAAGAAAAAATAAAACTAACATAGCAGCAACAATGACATCTCAGAAGATGATGAAGAAGTGGCCAACTTTGTCAGAATATTGAACAAGGGAACCAATGGTAGGTATAGAGGTAAGATTCCTTTGATTTGTTTTAATTGTGATGGTATTGGTCATTTTGCTAACAAATTTCCTCATAATAAAAAGAGAAATGATGAAGGTTACTCAAATAGAAAAACAAACACATAAAGGAAAAAGAACTACAAAGAAAGTTTTCAGGAAAATATTATGCACCAAAGAAGGCATCTCATCATCAGATGAAGATGAAGTCAGTGACAGTGAAACAAAAAGATTTCTATGCATGGCAGTAGAAGACTCTGATAAAGAATACTTCGAAGAAGAATATGAAGAAGCTGAAGAAGAATATGAAGAGGCATAAGTTGACTACCGAGAAGAATTGATATGTGCCATAGAAGTTATCAGAAGAGAAAAGAAGAAAAACAAGAAACTACAAGCGGAACTAGATAAGAAAGAAGACACTCAAGAACTAGAACAAATGATCACAAATTTGAAAGCTCAAATATAAGAAATTAGAAGATAAAATAATTGAAGAATCACTCAAAGAATAGCTAGAAGAAAAAGACAGGATCATTGGAAATTTGGAAGAAAAGATTTTCACATTAAGAAATGATCTTCAAAAGAAAAATATGCACAATAGCTCAAAAGTTTTGGATGTCATTATCAGCAGTCAAAAACCTCATCATGACAATTCTAGACTTGGATACAATTAGACAGAAAAGGGATCAAGCTCCAAAACAACAGAAGAAGAAACATATCCAAAAATATATGCAGAAACAATCAAAAGGGATAGGAAGATCTACAAGCAAGATTACAAGGACACTCCTCCATCGAGAAGATTCATATTTCAGAATCAGCAACCGACAGATAGGCCTCAGGAAGCAAAAGAATTCATAAGAGTACTTCCTTTTAGAAGATCTTCAAGTCCCGGATATCAAAGTATCATTTTTGGTTTATGTTATGCATGTAATAATTTTGGACATAAAGTTTTGAATTGCAGAGATAACAACAGAAACACAAACAACTTTGAAAGTCATACACAAAGGAGTTATCCAAGAAGGCCTAATGAAACACATAGAATAAGTTACAACATGTTTGAATCTTTGAGCACTAAAATGGAATGTTACAAATGTAACAATTTTGGACACATGGCCAAAGATTGCAGAATGACATTCCCTCCTAGAGAACCGCAACAGAATAACAACAATCATAGATAGGAATCTCAGAAAAGGACATGGATAAGAAAGAAGAATCAATATTGAAATGAAGAATGCACACTCGCACTACAAGATAAGAAGAATAAACGTGGTTGCTATGTTGACAGTGGTTGTTCAAAACACATGACAGGTGATAGAGACAGGTTTCTTACATTAAGAAAGGAAAGAGATGGATCGGTCTCCTTCGGAAATGATGATTCATCTAAAATCATTGGAAAAGGCACAATGAGAATTGGCAACAAGAATACAAAGGCAAAAAATGTTATACTATAGAATATATGAAACATAGTCTTCTAAGTGTGAGTCAATTGTGTGACCAAGGTGATAAAGTTACTTTCAATTCACAAAAGTGTGAGATAAGAAAATAAGGTTCACGAAAATTGATTTCTACAGCTGTGAGAACTTCAAGCAACATATATATGTTAAGTGAAATTGGAAATGAAAAGTGTTGTCTAGAAAAGGAAGATGAAATTTGTCTATGGAACAGAAGAATGGGTCACATACATTTTGATAACCTTGTCAAAGTTAGCAAAAGAGGAGCAGTCAGAGAAATTCCCCAGATCACGTATGAAAGCAACCAACACTTTATGTAAGCATTGCCAACAAAGGAAAACAGAAACAAGACCAAATTCAAATCAAAGGAATATTCAACATGAGACCATTTAGGTGGTATACAAATTCAAATCAAAGGAATATTCAACAACAAGACCATTGGAAATTGTGCATATTGATCTAGTTGGACCAACTACAACAAAGGGTTTAAAGGGTGAGAAATATTTTATGTTATTAGTTGATGATTATACAAGAATGACTGCAGTTTTATTTCTCAATAATAAGTCAGAAGATTTTGAAAACTTCAAGATCTACAAGGAAATGGTTGAAAATGAAATGGATTCAAAAATCAAATGCTTGAGATCTAATAATGGAGGAGAGTTCACTTCAAATTAATTTATGGACTACTGTAGTAGTCATGGAATAAAAAAGCAATTCTTCGTTGCTAGGACACCTCAACAGAATGGAGTTATTGAAAGAAACAAGAGGACAATACAGGAAATGGCTCGAACAATTCTAATGGATTCCAAATTGACAGATATTTTTTGGACATGGGCAATGCATACAACAGTTCACATTCAAAATAGAGTAATTCTTAGAAACAACACTGACAAAAATCCCTGCGAGCTATGGAAAGGAAGACCAACAAATGTGAAGCACTTCAGAGTTTTTGAGAGCAAATGCTACATCAAAAGAGAAGATGGCAGAATGGGAAAGTTTGACTCTTGTGTGGAAAAATGAGTACTTTTTGGTTACTCAAGTACAAGGAAAGCATACAAGTGTTACAACCTGAGATTGAACAAAGTTGTGGAAAGCATCAATGTAACAATTGATTAAACAGGTAGACAAGAATTAAAGGAAGAAGAAAATGAATCAATGAAACAACTTTACGAAGAAGAAGCGGAAGATGAAAAGGAAGTAGAATGGGAAGATGAAGAATATCCGATAGAAACAAAAGAGAAAGTTCAACAAGTGCCTCCAAAGACACCTAGCAAACGAGTACAGAAGAATCATCCTTCATTTCATATTATCGGAAATAAAGATGCAGGAGTTGAGACTAGAAGAAGAATCCATTCACCAGAACAAACAAACCTGACACTCTCATCTATGATTGAACCAAACTATTTTGAAGAGGCCAGCAAGGATGAATTTTGGAATAAGGCCATGGATGAAGAATTGGATCAATTAGAGAAAAATTATACTAGGGAATTGGTTCCAAGACCAAAGGATAAGAATGTGATCAACACAAAGTGGGTATACAGGAATAAATTGAATGAAGATGGACAGGTTATAAGGAAAAAACCTAGATTGGTATGTAAAGGATATGCACAGGTCGAAGGAATCAACTTTGAAGAGACATTTGCCCCAGTTGCCAGAATGGAAGCAATCTGATTGATTTTATCTTATGCATGCTCCAAAAATATTAAAGTTTATCAGATGGACGTAAAATCATCTTTTCTGAATGGGGAACTTGAAGAAGAATTCTTCATTGAACAACAGAAGGATTTCAGTTGTCGGAAAATGTAGATTATGTGTGTAAATTAAAGAAGGCCTTGTATGGTCTAAAACAGGCTCCTAGACCATGGTACTATAGACTGGATAAATATCTACAACAGGTAGGGTTCAGAAAAGGAAGTGCAGACAACAACCTCTACATCAAGGTAAGTCAAGATAGTATTTTATTAATTGAATTTTATGTTAATGATATTATTTTCGGTAGTGATGATGACAGGTTAATCCAGAAATTTGCCAAGGATATGCAGAATGAATTTGCAATGTCATTACTTGGAGAACTATCCTTATTTTAGGGACTTCAGATACGTCAAAGACACCAAGGAATTTTTATTTCTCAAACCAATTATATCAGAGAAATACTAAAGAGGTTTGGAATGGAATATTACAAACCATTTATCAATCCCATGCAAACCAATTGCAAGTTAAGCAAAGATGATGATTCAAAGTCTAACAATCAGAGGCAATATAGGTCAATGATTGGTAGCCTACTATATGTAACAACATCCAGACCAGATGTAATGCAGGCAGTTGGATAGGTGGCATGATTTCAAGCAGCACCAAAGGAATCACATGTATTAGAAGTGAAGAGGATTTTCAGATATCTCAAAGGAACAAAAGTGTTTGGATTATGGTATCCAAAAGGAAATGATCTATCACTTATTGCCCACACAGATGTAGATTGGGCGGGTTGTATTGATTATCAACGAAGCACCAGTGGAGCAGCATTATACTTAGGTGAGTGTTTAGTATCATGGATAAGAAATAAATAATCACCAATATCTTTATCTACAGCTAAGGCAGAGTATATTGCAACAACAACATGTTGTACACAGGTTTTTGGATGAAACAAACTCTGAAAGATATCAAGGTTGAGTATGATGAGCCCATTCCAATCTATTGTGATAATACAAGTGCCATCAGTATCTCAAAGAACCCGTTGATGCACTCCAAGACAAAGCACATTCCAATCAAGTATCACTTTCTTCGAGAACAGGTTGCAGAAAAGAACATTAGAGTTCAGTATGTGGGCACAAAATAACAAGTGGTAGATATCTTTACAAAACCACTTCCAGAGACTCCTTTGAGTATCTTCTCCAAAGACTCGGAGTTATTTCTACTTCAAAATGAATTCTTTTGAATACTTATCTTGTAATATCCCCAAGGACGATCCTTGTTGTAATCATGTTTATGAATGGTAAATCATGTTTTGTAGGTTGGTGAGTCAAGTATTGATAAGATGGTAGGATTATGTGTTTATTAGGCCAGAGAACCTAAGTGTTAAAGGCCAGGAGCCTGTTTTTGTATATGTAATATGCATAACATTAATAAAGATTAAACATCGTTGTGTGAAAAATGACCACGAAGAAAGAGTGATGGGGGTCTAAGCTTCCACAAGGTGGGTAAGGGAAAAGGAGCTGAAAGGTTGGAAAGAAGGGCTAAGCTTAGGGGCTTAAGTCCTTGAGAATAATATTTTTTATTATTATTCTAAATTTGTGTGACAAAACATGTTTTTATCCTAAGTCATGGGAGAGGCAACGCATGTAGCTCCAAGTGTGAAAAAGGGAACACATGCAGCTCCAAGAAGACAAGTGTCGACCTGGGTGCATGCGGTTAAAAGTTGAAGCGTCAGCTAAGTTTGGGGTTCATCCTCCATTATGTCGTCAGTTGTCTCAACCATGGGGAGTCTGTGAACGACCTCTTCTTATTTTTCCTGTCACGCAATCTTCAAAACCAGAACCGGAAGTCGATTGGTGTGTTCCTGTGAATTATGTGGCCTATGTTTTCATCCTTTTCAATGTTTACCCACGCACCTGAGAGCCAAAATCCATCACCTGATTCATTCTATGAACCTTCCATACTCCACCTGAGTTCACTGGAATCATTCCCGAGAACCGTTTTGTCTCTACACTAGACCTCTGCATAGCCACGCACCTCTAAAGCTAACCCGCATTTTCTGTGAAACCTGAGAAATTGTCTATGTCATGTGTCTTATAACTGTGGGCTATTGTGGCCACACAATCCCTTGGTTGAGTGTGATTGGCTAACGTCATACGTTCCTTGCTAAGAATTGTTTCCCTCCTTGTGCTGGAACAGAGCTGAAGAAGCAAGTTGTCAGGGTTGTGTGCAACACTCTCTCCAGGTGAGAGAGGTGGTTGTGGTTGAAGAAGTAGGTTGTCAGGCCTGTGAGTGACTCTCTTCAGGTGAGAGAGTGCACGAAGGAAGTGAGAACTCTTGGAAGGAGTCATGTAGATGCCACAAAGATCGGATAATTTCGGTCTGGTCTGTTGCTGAAGCCCAAGGCAAGGGAGGTTTAGCAGCCGAAGGACTGTCTAGGTGATAGTGAAGGTGTATACTTCCGGGGAGGGACATGCATGTGGGGAATGAGATTCTATGAGCAGTGGGCATAAGTGTCTCCTCGGAAAGAATCCTTCCTCATAAATTGTGTGTCTTTTGTTGACCTTTCCTAGCCTAGGATTCCCTTGCCCGGTGGAGCTTAGTCCTAGCTCGGGGGTGATCTACTGTTGAGAGTGATGAGAAGCACGGTCTAAGTCTGGGAGGTTCGTGGAAGGTATGCACACAATTGGTGGTGTATTACAGTTTCAAATATAAGTATCAATATGTGTTTAAATTATGTACTTAATTAAAATGCATGTTCTGTGATACTTGTAATATTATCATGTATTTCGTTGCTAGTTTGAATTGTTGTTAATTTTGTTTAATTCTGTACGATGGAAGTAAATCCATGTCAGATGTCTTAATTTGATTTAATGATTATTTTTTATAAATAATGCATGTTATATATTTAGGTATGAGAAATTTTTTGCGTAGTAGTGTGTCCCAACAAGTGGGTTGATGGTCAGGGACGTTACAATATGGTATCAAAGAACCAGGTTTCAACGCTGAGCCTAGATGGGTCGGATAAGTGGTCTTTGGACCCAAGGTTTCGAGAGGAAAATTATGTCTGGAGGACTAATTTAGAACCTTAGAATGTTTCTAAGTGCCAAGGGGTTACTTGGTCATGTGTGAATATCAGGGGGAGTAGCGGTGAAATAAAATTGTAGTCGGGTGTGGCATTTAACCGCAGAGAGAGACAAAACTCAACACTTGGGGTGTTGGAGCTGTAGGATCTGTTTGGAAAAAGGAGATCCCTTTATGACAGTCAGATCCGGAGAAGGTGCAAGGAGGATATTCGAGAAGACTTTCCGGAGTTCAATTGTCAGGAAAAGTGGGGTGCGTTGAGGCACAAACCCCTAAAACATGAAACTCTGAAGTCTCAACAAGATCTACACCGTAGATCTAGGAAAAAGATATCGACTATTGGATCGAGTAGAAGAGCAGAGGGTAATTTTTGGATTTTGGCTGTCGGGAGAAGTGGGATGTACTGATGCACAAAATCATGAAGCCTGAAATCGTGAAATCCCGAAGAGTTGAAGTAGTG